>PVJA010017515.1:0-41526 GCA_004027025.1 Myocastor coypus | reverse complement strand
AAAAAAAAAAAAAAAAAAAAAAAAAAAAAAAAGAGAGAGACAGACAGACAGACAGACAGACAGACAGAAAGTTAAAAAAATAAAAACATCTATTTTCAGTCAGGGTTCTGTCACACATAGCAGGAAGAATCCTAGCAATACCACAAATACGGGGCCCAGAGGGATGGCTCAGTGGTCTAAAGCACCTGCTTGGGAAAGCTTGGGCGGCTTCAGGGACCGCGGTTCCATCCCTGGCACCACATGCTGCACCAGCCCTGCCCTCGGGGTGGGCTGAGCCGGCCATAAAAATGAGTAAATAAACAAACAAAGGTTCTGAAACATAAATAAATAAATAATAAATAAATAAATAAATAAATAAAATAAAAATACCACAAATACTCTCACCCTCCTAGCATTTAGGACTCTGAAGAACATTTATTTTCATGAAAACTCCTAAGTAATTCTCATTCATTTAAAAAAAATTTACCCTACGCAGGGGTGGTAATGCATGTCTGCAATCCCAGAACTTGAAAAACTGAGACTTGAGGACTGTTGCTAGTTAGAGGTCAGCCTGGACACATAGTGAGTTCAAGACCAGTCTTAACTGAACAGTGAGGCCCTGTATCAAATAAATAAACAGTATCAACCCATTTTCATAAGAGTTTGTATTAAAGGATTTATATTTTTAAAATATTTTATTTTAAATATACAGAAGTTATACCCATGAGGTATAAAAAAGAAAGCTATATTAATATGCTGAGTTGTAAAAGGCTCAAGTCAACAGCTTCTGATAATGCCAGATGAGCTGATAATCCACTACTGTTAGGGACTACTGGACTATCTATACAGTTACTTTCTCTTTGTGGAATGAAAAGAAACATCGGTACTGATGATGTCTGGAGAAGAAATCATGTCTGCATCTTGTACTCTGAACAACTATGACAAAGACCATATGCAATGTATTCATTATTGTGAAAAAATTAAAAAATAAAAAATTTTAAAAATATATACAGAAATTAAATTTACCCATTTTTTTTTTTTTTTTTTTTTTGAGACAGGGTCTCACTGTGCAGTTCAGGCTGGCCTTGAGCTCACTTTTGTAGCCCAGGCTGGTCTCGAACTCGCACCAATCCTCCTGCCTCAGCCTCCCGAGTGCTGGGATTACAGGCGTGAGCCACCACGCCCGGCTAAATTTACCCATTATTAAAGTATTCATTGTAAAGTAAAAGCAATAATAAAGGATTCATGTAACCAACATATCCCTAAAGATTCTTGTGCCCCTTTTTAGTTATTTATATAAAGATTATTATTACATATTTTATACCTTTTTTTTTTTTTTTTGGAGTTTGGGATCAAACTCAGGACCTTGCACTTGCTAGGAAGGCACTTTTGCCCCTGAGCTATCTCCCTCACCCCTACATACTTAGTATCAATGTAGTTAGAAATTCTGTTATAAGCAGTCTCTGTTAAAATATTATTCTTCAGCTATAAATGATCAATTTCGCAAAATTTCATAAACAAATGTAACAGCATCTACTATGGTAAATGTTTGATTCTTTTAGTGCTTAAAACTACAACACATTACAAAGCTCCAGTGTCAAGCATCTAGATCTTTCCAAAGCTCAAGGAGAAGCTAATTAGTTTTTACAACTATTGAATACACTTTCAGTTTTGTTTTTTCTTTCCTCTTAGAGAGTGAATGTGAAATATAAATGATCAGGGTGAGGAAAGGACAGCATCCCACAGAGAAGCAAGTTCTGACAGTGATTAATATGGGGTTTCCAAAGGATGTCTGGCAGGAAAAAAAAAAGCAATGGCTTATGTAACACAATAAATTAGTCAGTAAGACCCTAATAATGCATCTCCTTGGAACAAGAGATAGTTCATTTGATGAATTGTTTAAGATAATCTGTATTCTACCTGTTTAAATAATGGGGCCAAAAATACAGAAAAAAAACTTTCAATTAAGTTCTGTTTTTCAAATTGCCTAATGAATTGGTGGGGCAGTTAATAGAATATACTGATTAACAGAATTGTCACACGCAATACCAATTAAAAATGAGACTATGTGTTAATCTTTTCATAAGGATTCTAAAAGCATTCTGTATTTTAAATTATTTTTATAAGCCATGACAACAATTGAATAATTTTATCAATGTTGAAAGAAAGAGGCCAGACTGAATTTTTGTCTGTCTTATGACATATTTGGGGGGCTATTTTACTGGATAAGTTCACAAAGTCAAAGTTGTAATATGGCCTTTGTTATGCCAGAGTTGATAAAGTGGAAGAACTTCTAGGTATTTAAGTTTTCTAGTTATTTGACTCATTCTTTTTCTCCTTATAAGGTCTAGGTATAAGATGTATTTATAAGTATAATTACAAACACAAAATTAAGCCTCTTAGAAATCCCAAAACAGATCCTTATCATTTAACTTTAATCAATTCATTATAATGTTTTAAATATGAGTATAGATCAAGCCAGGCATGGTGATGCCTGCCTATAATCCCAGCACTCAGGAGGCTGAGTCAGGTGGATCACTACAATTTCAAGGGCATCAACCTGAACTATAGAGTGAGTTTAAGGTCAGCCTGGACTGCACAGTGAGAACTTATCCCAAAAACCAAACAAAATCAAACAATGTAGGTTAAATGTAGCAAAATATGGCATATTCAATGATTACTTTGTACAATTAAAGCTACACCACCAGGTTTTCATTAAAGTGATTATAAGCATTTCTTTCAGAAAACAGATGTCTCCGAACTTGATGATCATACTCCTGCCACTGTTTAGAGGGTCCAGTTCTTCTGAGATCAGGACCTTAAATTCTAATGTTAGGTGTGTTTAAAAGCAGAAAATAGACCCCTGACAATTTGTAACTATAAAGAGTTTTTAATTAGGGAGCCTGAAGAAAATGGCATGTAGAACTATCAAGGAAAGAAATATATCAGAGAGAAGATGCACATAATCATTAATAGATGTCAAAGATAAGTACAATCAACCCCAAAGTGATATGAAATGAACATCACAATAAAAACACTGAGTTTCACTATTATTTGAATCAGGTTATCAGAATTAGGACAAAAAATCTACTATAAATTTTTTTTTAATTATTTTGAGAATGTCAAACTCAAAGGAAATGCTTTAGCTTTAGCTTTTGCTTTAGCTTTTGGCTTCCCATTGCACTGGACACAGTGCAGCACTTCCTACCTAGTAAAAATCAAAATTTCCTCCAGGATTCTACTTCCTCATCAGCCATTTAGATGTTTTGTATTCTGGGGGTTTATATTACTCTTCACAGTCTGTCTATTTTACTCTTGTAATTCCAGCTTTGATTTCTCCCCAGCATCAATCAGTTTTCACTATCATTTCTGAATGCTCTTCTCAGAGGTCTCAAAATTTCCCAAACTAAAAAAATTCAAAGCAAAATTGATCACCAACTCCTGCACTTGTTTCTCCACTCAATCTCAATAGATGTGTTTTCTGTCTCGGCTGAAAATATCACAGTCATCCAGTCACCATACACAGAAAAGTAGACATGCCGCCTTTGACCTTTCCTTCACCAATCCATCAATAAAAATATATTAATTTTGCCTCCAGAATGTTCCTTAATTCTGCTTATTTTGTCTGAGTCTCAATATCTCTCATTCAGATTGACATTTTCTAACTTGTCTCTCTAGTGCTGTGTATTCTCTGCAATTCCACCTGCTAAATGAGTGTAACAAGAATTTTTCTGAAATGAATGTCTGACTATATCATCCCCTTCTTTCACACAAATCTATGACTCATGAGCTTTCAAAGAAAGCCCACATTTTTTACATGATTACACAGTCTTCATAATTCTGTCCCTGCCTATCTCACTATTTTTACCTCATAGAACTTCCTGTTCTGTATATAATTCCTGTATATAATTCTTTTAGTAAACTGTAACTTCACATTATACCCCTTGTACATATGGTTCTTTTGTTTCTATACATTTGTTCTTCCTCTTGTCTAGAATCTTCTACTTTCCACATTCCCTCTTGCCTTCCCAACCTTAATTATCTAGGTCTTGGCTAGTTATGTCCTTTTCCAGAAAGATGTTTCTTTTTCTTTCTGAAAATTTTAGAAAAACTGTTCTGAGGAATACTGCCATCTATTTTCTTACCTTACGTTTCACCTTCACATAAGACACTATAAGTTCTCTAGGGAACAGGTATTATTTTTGTTATCAGAAGAATCAATAACTCAGAAAAAACAAAAAAAAGTAAGTTTATACCCACATTAACTTTAGCTCATCCAACTGTAAGATATTTGAGACAGATTATTAATGATCTATCTTGTAATTCTACTACGTAGCCCTATATCTAGCTACTGATGCTCAACAAATGTCCTGTTAACGGCTGAGAGCAAAACAGTATATAAAAATAAATTGCAGAAAAAAAAAAAGCCTTCCTTGCCATAGCAGAGTAGCTCAAAGTAGTTCAAGACACTTGGGCAGTTACTCTGACTTCTTTGTTCTAGACAATACTGATCTAAAATAACTACAAATAAGCAATTTGTAGCAAGTAAAAGGAATTATCTTTATAAACTCTCCTGTTATTGGTGTTAGACCTCTTTATCACCCAAGCTATATTTTTTCTTTTCTTTTCTTTTCTTTTCTTTTCCTTTCTTTTTATGTTATGGCCAGCTCAGCCTGCTCTGGGGCAGGGGCTGGTGCAGCATGTGGTGCTGGGGATTGAACCGCAGTCCTTGTGGTTGCCTAAGCTTGCTTAAGGAGATGCTTTAGAGCACTGAGCCATCTCACCAGCCCCAACCAAGCTATATTTCTAAAGAGATATACCATGTGTAATCTTCAGATAATGGAAAATCAGAAGGAAATAAAAAAGTGAAAAAAAAAAACTTGGTAGCACTGTGCTATTTATTACATGGAAAGTTACTTACATGCAACAGCAATACTGCAGCAAGAAAAGACTGTCCTTGACAGTATCCAATGTCTTCATCAAATACAGAGTACGCCTAGAGAAAAGAAGAAGAAAAAAATATGTAAATATTCACAGTTTTTAACCTAAGTATCAGCTCACATCAGGCTCCCTGCCTGTGCCTGTCACAGAGCTGTCCACAACTATTCCATTTGATTTTCCAACTTATATTTATGTAACACTGGAGCAGCAAGGTCCCCCAAAGGGGCTATGTGTTTCCTAAAGCAGTCGTAGATGTCCCAGTATCCGAGTTCATCCTTAGAACTTAAAAGTAAAGATGTGCTCAGGGACTGAAATTAATTTTAAAAGCTCCACTATCATATGAAAGCAGGTTTATGAGACCATGCAAGAAAAGGGCCACGAGCCAAGAGTGAGAAAACATACAGGACTTTGCAGGTTACAATGACAGTTCTAAGATGTCCTTCTGAAAGTGTAGTGCAGCTCTGCTATTCTGAGACATAAAGACACTACTTTTGGTTTAAGTAGGACAAGTGTAGAAACTAGTGATGGTACTGATGCTATGATTCTTTTGCTCAAAAGAGCATCAAAGCTCTTTGTTTGTTCACAAAACCCATCTACAATCTTCAAAACTAGTCTCGCATTTTCCATAAGGCTGAAGAAAAATGGCTTTTCTCAACTATAACTGCTGAAGTATGACCTAAGTATTTAATACTGCCTGAGCTAATTGCAGAATGGCTGACAGTGCCACATGCCTATCTATGTCTGCTATTGCAGATGCCTGGGCTATTTACTATTGCTTCCAGGCTCACTGGAAGATAGTGAAATCTTTGCTTGTTCACAGGAAATATAGCATTCCTTAGGAAGTAACAATCATACCATTCAACTTTTAACATTCATCTGTCTCCAGAAGAAAGGAAATAGGTTATATGTTTAATATTTGCTAACTAGTACTTTAATCTTCTGGATTTGCAATTTAAAGATATCTTATACTAAATTTTCTTATAAATTTAAAGATATCTTATACTAATTTTGAATTATACTAATTCAAAAATGAATCAGAAGGTGGAGTGTGGTAGCTACAGAGTAATGAACAGGAGCTAAAATTAGAAAAATTTGGGGGCTTGAGGGTTAGCTCAGTGGTTTAGGTGCCTGTGCGGGTGATGCAGTCAGGTACAGGGGAAGGCAGTTTGGTCCCCAGACCCACTCATAAGGCAGTATGATCTAGCCAAAAAAATCCTTCTCAACGTTAGGGCTGGGCAAATAGCTCAGCAGATTAAAGCACCTGCAAGCAGGCACAGGGCCCTGGGTTCAATCCCTGGTCCTGTCCTCCTGGCCCTGCACCTAGGCAATTAAAACTGGGTATGGTGGCACATGCCTGCAATCCCAGCCCTTGGGAGTATGCAAACAGGTGGATAATTATGAGTCTGATCTACTAGTGAGACCCTGACTCTGTCCCTCTAGACTCTTCCCTAAAAATATGAACGAACGAACGAAAGAAAGAAAGAAAGAAAGGAAGGAAGAAGAAAAGTTTAAGTGCAGCTACGTTTACTCTCAAAAGATAAATATCCCAAGAGTGCTGTTTGAATAGTAGGCATTTATAACATTCTATATATCCCACCAAATGTAGCGTGCTTTATTTTAGTGAAGGAATTACCATTTAATTTGCTTAATACAGTACATTGTGATTTTTCAAATATAAAAGCTATTTCTGTCCAGGGAAATGGCTATTAAAGATTGCTAGGAAGGGTTATAAAGAACAGAAGCATGGGATCTCCAATCTATCACAACAGAATACAGGGCTTTGGACTGTTGTTTTCAGAGGAGGGAGCCTGTGACTCAAGCCCAGAGCCTGGCACATGCTGGACAAGTGTTCTGCCCCTGTCCTGCAATCCCAAACCCTAGGGAACTCTTGATTTATTTTAAGAACTTTTGGAAAAACAGCATATAATCAATTAAATAATGTATCTTAATGGAATAGTTCATGGGTGGGGGCACTAAATAATCCTGCTATCCCAAGATAACTTTTTATAGTTTCCACTGTAATTCAGGCTGGCTTTTAGTTTACTATGTAGCATCCCATTCTCAGATTTCAGGCTGTCCTTCAGCACTACAGTGAGAAATACAGCATGGTATTGATGAAGAAAGAGGAGGTGAAGGATGTGGAGGTGGAGGAACTAGAGAAGGAGGAGAAGGAGGGAGAAGAGGAAGAGGAGGAGAGGAAAAGAAAGAGAACAAGAGGAGGAGAACATAGCAGGCGCTTAGTCCACTGAGCTATCTCGTTGGTCCTGAAAGTAGATTTTTAAGCATTTTCACCACAAAAAAATAATAAGCATGTGATATGACGCATATAATAATTAGTTCAATTGAGCAACTACATGACACAGATACTTCAAAACATATTGTACATCATATATATATATATATATATATATATATATATATATATAATATGTTGATGGATTGAAAAAGATTGTCTTATAATGGGATAAGGATATTTTCTTATTTTGGTGTTAAAATTCAAAGTCTTTTATCCTTTATAAGTTTTCAAGCTATTAAATGTATTTTTTTGAATAACAAGATAGAAACCTAATTATAGCATATGCTATAGATAAAAAGAGAAGAAGAGGAGACGAGGAGGAGAAGAGGAGGTGAAGAAAAAAAAAAAGAGGTGGAGAAAGAGGAGAACAACAAGAGAAGATACTCTCTTTAACAAAGGAGCCAAACCACTTCACTGGAGCCCAGATATCCTCTTTACTACAGTTGGGAAAACTAGTTAATTTCAAGTATAAGATTAATTCTAGACACATATCTATCACTACGCACTAAACTAAATACAAAATAGTCAAACACCTAAACATTAAAATAAATACAATTTGATTAAAGTAAAATCCAAGAGGTAATGATACAGTGAAAGGGAAAGAAACTCCTAGGAAAAGAAAGAAGAAAGGGGGAGGGAAAATATAGATAGGTAGATAGATAGATAGATAGATCATTATAGTGCTAATTTCTATTGGTTTGTTGTAAGGAATAGTTAATGCTTAATTTTTCCCAGGCCTTTTCCCCAAGCTTAATTTTTTGACCAATTTTACATGCTTATATCTAGTAATATGAACAACTACTTTAAAGACAATATGCAATATAATAATCATTGTTCAATTCTTATGAACTTGTTTTGAAATTCTGTATTGTTTTAATTTTTAAATTCTCATTAAAATTAAAATAAAAAACATAAAGTTTTTGTTTCTTTTTTTGTTATCTTATTTCTTTATTATAATTTTAAAAAACAGACAAAAAGTATTCAAAATTTCTGGCCATTAGAAAAATACAAATTAAAACAACACTGAGATTTTACCTTACACCACAAAAAATGGCTATCAAGAAATAAGACATCAACAAATGCCTGTAAGATTGTGTGTGTATCTTCCTACCCTGCAGCCACCCTCCTGATCTCCTATGGACTTGTCTCCGGCCTCGTGTGTGTGAGACTTCCTGTCCCACACCTGCCTTCACGATCTGCTCCCAACTCATCTCAGACCAAGCATGTAAGCCTTCATGCTCTGATCCCGCCAGCCAATCTCCTGCAGACTCCTCCTAGGCCTGGCATGTAAAATGTGGGGCTCACTCCCCTAGCTGGCAGCAGAAAGAAGCTAAAAACAACAGCCAGACCCAAGGTGGGCACATCTGGATGAGTTCAAACTTCATAGGTGCAGACCCAGTAAACTGAGACACTTTGCTGGACCAGATCCATGGGAGTGTCTTCTCTCTTTTTCTCTTGATGTACAGAGGGGGCAACTGGTAATCAGGCTAACTAGCCTACCTGGGAGTCCCCAGGTATGTCAAAGGGAGGTAATCAGACAGAACTTATGTGAACTAAGTTAAATACAAACTCCCAATTTAATATCTGCTTAGCTACACAGACATAATGTTTGTTTTTACTGTGTTAAATACAAACTCATTACAAATATTTGGCAACTGCTAAATATCACTATCCATTATTAGTGTTCTTAACTATAATTCTGTAAGTACAAAACTTTAACTGCCTTAGCTGTATAATCTCTTTTGGGTAAGAATTATGCTAAAGATATAATTGCACCAAGCTCTACACCAAAGGTCAGAGGACAGTGCTACATAAAATGACAAAGAGGTAGAGCAAAATGCAAACTCAGGCCCCAAGGTCACCCAGAAAAAATACAGGAGACACTAGCATGGAAGAAAGTGGGAATCACAAAGCTGAACTAACTGAACTTATAGCATCTGAAGTAAAGCAACAACTGCAGAAAGGTATAGAGGAAATCAGATCAGAAATAACCTCTATGTCCCAAATTTCTTGGTCAAGGAGATTATGGAACTTCAGAGGAAAGGGATGAATGAACTGCAGTGCGTCTAAGGAGAGTCACCCAGAGAAAAACATTCTCTCAGGCTTTCACAGAAAGCAAAATGGCCAAGCATTGGCCGTGACTCGTCCCGAAGGCTAACACTAACAACAGTTCTACAAAGTACTGTCTATGGCCTCAAATTTAATCCTGAGGGGATTTGACCCTGGAAGATACAAAAAAAAAAAAAAAATGAATGTTTAGTTATACAGGTCTTACTTTGACTTGCCCTTGACCACCCAGCAAGAATAAAAAAAAAAAAATCCTTAATTACAATGCATGGAATGCAGAGCTAGATTGGTGAGATGAGCTTTAGGAGGCTTAGATTCAATAGCCTCCAACATCACAAGCTTCACTGGTGGCACACTGCAATTGCAAAACCTTTGACTGTGTATGTATCTGCTTCCTCTTAGTCCAAACAGAAGCATATTCTTTCCTTTTTTTTTTCTTTTTTTCTTTCTTTCTTTTTTCTATGCAACACCAATAGGGAGGCGGGTCATGCCCACACACTGCACTCTATAGAATGATTGTGAGGACAATATGCAATATGTCAACTTTCAAAGAAAAGAAGGGTGAAAAGAAAAAAAAAAAGTAATGTGGATTTAGAAAGGTTAATGTTTATTTGTTTGATCAATCTTATATACCTATATGTATTAATCTAAACTGATCTGATGATGAAAATATGTAATATAACCATTGTTAAATTTAAACAATAAAAAAATTGGGAAAAAAAAAAGAAATAACCTCTGAAGCAAAAAAGAAATCTCTGAACTACTAACATCTGAAGTAAAGAAAGATCTGCAGATCAGTATAAAGGAAATCAGATCAGCAATAATCTCTGAAGTAAAAAAACAAATCTCTGAATTAACAGCATCTGAAGTAAAGAGATAATTGCAGAATAGTAGAGAAGAAATCAGATCAGAAGTAACTTCTGAAGCAAAAAAAAGAAAGGATAACCAGAATGAAAGAGTAATTGCTTCTGAAGAAGACACTGATAAAAAAATTAGACAAGATTAGAAAAACGATGTATTTCTTGAATAAGCAATATAGAAAAGAAATAGATCACATGAAGCAGACTAAAAGAGATACATACAAACTAAAACATCAATCACAAGTTGGCAAAGCTATCTGAATGAAAGTGAAGATAGAGTTTCAGATCTTGAAGACACTGTTGCAGCTAATGAAAAGGTAAGAAAGGATCTGCTAAAAACAACTGGGATACAGGAAAAAATAATTCAACATCTACAAAATGATGCAAAGATGAACAATATGAGATTAATAAGCATCAATGAGAAAGAGTCAATAAAAATGAGATAAAAAGAATATGGGCAGAAGTAATAGCAGAAAACTTCACAAATATGGTGAAATGATTTGGCATTCAGGTAACGGAAGCATATAGAACTCCAAATAACATCAACCTAAATAAAAACATGCCCAGACATATAATAGTCAAGACCTCAGAAATCCAGCACAAAGGTAATATACTAAAAGCTGTTAGGTAAGGGGCTGGGGAGATGGCTCCGTGGTACAAGTGCCTGCCTGGCAAGTGCAAGGTCGTGAGTTTGAACCCTGGTCCCGCAAAAAATAAAAAATAAAAAATAAAAAAATAAAATAAAATAAAAGCTGTTAGGTGGGGCTGAGGAGATAGCTCACGGGCATAAATGCCTACTTGACAAGTGCAAGGTCCTGAGTTCGATCCCCAAGTCCACAGATAATAGATAGATAGATAGATAGATAGATAGATGTCTCTAGAGAAAAGAAACAGATCACATTTAAAGGAAAACCCATCAGAATAGCAGTAGATTCCTCTTCACAAACAATGAAGTCAAGAAGAGCATGGAGCAGAGTTCTTCAAGTCCTTCATGAAAACAAATTCCAGCCCAGACTACTATACCCTGCAAAACTCTCTTTCAAGTTGAATGGAGAATTAAAATACTTACATGACAAAGAACAACTAAAGAATTTCATGATGACAAAGCAAATCCTACATAGGACTACTAAAAGATATTCTAGACAGGGATCAAAATGACCAAAAATCCATGAATGAGAATGGAAAAAATCTACCCGACAGGGAAAACAATTAAAAGCAGGAAATAAATGGGCAACCAACACCAAGTAAATAACATGGGAAGCATAAGTCAATACATCTTAATTATGATCATCAATGTAAATGGTCTCAATTCAGCAATTAAAAGAAATAGAGTGGATTAGGAAGAAAAACCCAAAAACATGATGTACACAAGAAACACAATTAACTTATAAAGAAATTCATAGGGTGAAAGTCAAAGGATGGAAAACAATACTACATGCCCCAGCACCTGAGAAAAAAGCAGGGGTAGCAATCCTATTCCCAGACAGTCTCAACTTCAAACCAAGAATGATCAAAGGAGATAAAGAAGGCCACTACATACTGCTTAGGGGAAAAAATTCAAGAGGAAGAAATAATACTCATAAATATGTATGCACCCAACACAGGAGCACCCAGCTATATAAGACAAATATTAATGGATATGAAAAATCTAATATCCAGTGCCACAACCATAAAGAAGATCTTAACATCCCCCTATCCCAAAAAGAAAGGTCAAGCAGACAAAATATTAGCAAAAAAGTAACAGAACAGAACCAGCATTGGAACAAATCTATTTAGTGGACATATACAGAGTGATCCACCCAGCCACTTCAGAATACACATTTTTTTCAGCTACACATGGGACATTTTTTAAGACAGGCCACATAGTCCTTAAGTATATGCAAGAAGACAGAAATTATCCCATGAATATTATCTGACTATAGTGCAATGAAACTGGAAATAAATGACAAAAGAAACCACAAAAACCCTATAAACACATGGAAATTAAACAGTACTCTCCTCAGGAACCAACTGGTTACAGATGAAATTAAACAATATCTACAATTCAATGAAAATTCAAACACAACTTAGTGTAAATTTATGGGCTGCATTGAAAGCAATTTAGAAAGAAATTTATAGCTCTTTACTCACACATTAAGAAAACAGAACAAGGACAAATAAATACTCTAATACTACACCTTGATCATCCAGAAAAGAAAGAGCAAACCAAAGCCAAAGCCGAAAGACTGGAGGAAATTACAAAGATTGGAGCCGAAATTAATTCAGTTGAGACAAAGAAAACAATAGAAAGAATTAATGAATCAAAAAGCTGGTTCTTTGAAAAATTAAATAAAATTGAAAAGCCCCTAGCTAACCTCATCAAAAAGAAGACAAATGGACTCAAATTGAAGTAATAAGGAATGAAAAGGACGAAATTACCATGGACCCAATGGAGATTCAGAATATCATTTATAGCTACTTTAAGAATCTTTACTCTCACAGAATTGAAGACACAAATGATATGGACAGATTCCTAGAAATGTACTGTCTCAGTTACTTTTCTCTTATTGCTCAGACAAATACCGAACACACAAGCTTAGGGAAGAAAAGGCTTGTTTAGCTCATGGTTACTGGAGGTTTTATAATTTTAAGCAGCCTGAATTACATAGCAAGACTTGGGAATACAACGCCATGTCCAGGATGATTCGCTCCATACCTCTGAGAGCCTACCACCTTGGTGGGGTAGGGCACATCTGACAGCAAACAATTTTGCAACTCTTCTGGCCACACCACCTAAAGCCCTGCCCTGATCCATTGGCCCCGCCCAGACAGCCACAAGCTTGACAGCTGCATGAATTCCTTGAGGCTTTGAGGGGACAACTAGGTACAAACCATAACAAGTACAATTTACCAAAACTGAATCAAGAAGACATAAGAAGGCTCAATAACCAAATAACAGCCAATAAAATACAAAATGTAATAAAAAAACTTACTGACAAAAGTCCATGTCCTGATGGATTCACTGCTGAATTCTACAAGAACTTTACAGAAGATAGTCCCAGTACTCTTCAAACTCTTCAGTGCAACGGAAAAGGAAACAATTCTCCCATAATCATTCTTGGCAGCTGTATTATGCTGCTACCAAAACCAGAGAAAGATGCAACTAAAAAAGAGAACTACAGGACAATTTCTCTCATGAACATAGATACAAAAATCCTCAATGAAATCCTCACAAATAGAATACAGCAAATCATTAAGAAGATGCTACACCATGACCAGGTAGGATTCATCACAGGGATGCAAGGATGGTTCGGCATATGCAAATCGATAAATGTAATACACTATATCCATAGAGCCAAATCCAAAAACCATATGATCATTGCAATTGATGCAGAAAAGGCTTCTGACAATGTCCAACTCTCATTCATGTTCAAAGTCCTACAGAAAATTGGAATAGATGGCCTCTACCTCAATCTGATAAAAGCCACCTATGACAATACAACAGCTAATGTAATTCTAAATGGGGAAAAACTGAAGTATTTTACTCTCAGATCTGGCACAAATCAAGGATGTCCTCTATCACCACTCCTATTCGATATAGTTCTGGAATCATTAGCTACTGCCATTAGACAAGAAAGATAAATAAAAGGAATAAGAATAGGTAAAGAACAAGTTAAACTATCATTATTTGCAGATGACATGATACTCTCCTTGGAAGACCCAAAACACTCCACCAAGAAGCTCCTTGAATTAATATGCAAATTTGGTAGCATAGCAAGGTATAAGGGCAATACCCAAGAGTCAACAGCATTTCTCTACACAGATCACAAACACACAATACCTTTTACGATAGCACTGCAGAAAATGAAATACCTAGAAATTAATCTAACTAAAGAAGTAAAAGATCTATTCAATGACAACTATATTACTATGAAAAAAGAAATCATAGAGGATTTCAGAAGATAGAAAGATATTCCCTGTTCCTGGATAGGAAAAACCAATATTGTGAAGATGGCTCCTAAAACTCCTAAAATTGTTAGACAGATTTAATACAACTGCAATCAAAATACCACCAACATGTCTCACAGACCTAGAGAAATCATTCCTAAAATTTATTTGGAACCAGAAAATACTTAGAATAGAAAAGGAAATCCTGGGCAACAAAGACAAGGCAGAAAGTATTATAATTCCTGACTTAAAACTATACTACAAAGCTACTGTGATAAATTCAGCATGGTACTGGCAAAATAAATAGACCTGATGATCAGTGGAATAGAGTAGAAGACTCAGAAGTAACTACAAACACATGCAGCTACTTTCTTCAACAAAGGGCTCAAACGTTTACTAAAAGAAAGAAAGCTCTTTAACAAATGGTGCTGGAAAAACTGGATCTCTACATGCAGGAAAGTAAACCTTCACCCAGGTCTATCACCATGCACTAAACTAAAATCAAAATGGATTAAAGATCTAAATATTATAACAGAAACACTAAATCTCTTGGAAGAAAAAGTAGGAATAAATTTTGAAGACTTGGGGTAGGCAAGCAGTTCATGGACAAAAATTAAACTGTACAAGTAATACTTGAGTGAATTAACAACTGGGATCTCCTCTTACTGAGAAGCTTTTGCACATCAAAAGAAATCACCAGCAAAGTGAAAGAGAAGCCACAAATTTCAAAAAACAAATCTAAACTAACAAGTACTCCGACAAAAGTCTTCTATCTAGAATTTGTAAAGAACTAAAAAACATTAGGGCCCCAAAATTTAAATACCCAATCCAGAAATGGGGATCTGAGATGAACACACACTGTCAGAGGAAGAAATACTAGAACCTAATAAATACTCCACATCACTAGATATTCGTGAAACACAAATTAAAACAACACTTAGATACCATCTCACCCCAGAAAAAATGACTATCACAAAGAAATCAACCAACAACAAATGTTGAAGAGGCTGTGGGGAAAAAGGAACCCTTCTCCACTGCTGGTGGGATTGCAGACTGATGCAACCAGTGTGGAAATCAGTGTGGAGACTCCTTAAAAAAATTAGAATGTGAATTCCATTCAATCCAGCTATCCCCCTACTGGGAATTTTTCCAGAAGAACAGAAAACATCATATCATAGTGAGATTTGTGCACCTATGTTTATAGCATCACAATTTGTGATAGCCAAATCTTGAAAACAAACAAAATGCCCACCGCCTGAAGAATCAATGAAAAAGATGTAATGTTTTTATACAATTGTGTATTACTCACCTGTAAAGAATGATAAACTTGAAGCCTTCACATGTAAGTGGATGTATCATGAAAATATAAGTGAAATTAATCAGACGTACATGTATAAATATCATATAGTCTCCCTAATACAAGAACTCAAAAGAAGAAATAAAAATGGAAAGTTATAATCAAATATAAAGTGAGAATTTAAGGACCTAACAATCAAAAGAGAGCTAGGAGAAAAATTAGGAAATATGATAGGGGCAAAACCATGCATTTATATACTAACACGGTTAAGTCAATGGACCTAAAAATCTCCAACAGGTTTTTGAAACTAACAGGTAATTGGTAGAATTTGCACCCTGACTAACTATATGTACTGATATCTGTGAAGTAAGTGCTGAGGATAACAATGTGTGATACTAAAACCTTGCTTGGAATACCTATCACTCTCGTCTTCTAATTACACACTACTTCTAGTGTTATATCAATTATTGCTATAATCTCTCTCAAGTAAATATTTGTTTAAAAATGAAAGAAAGAAAGAAAGAAAGAAAGAAAGAAAGAAAGAAAGAAAGAAAGAAAGAAAGAAAGAAAGAAAGAAAAGAACCCCCCAAAAGGCCAAAGAAGTGTACTGATACAATGTTGTCAATGGTTAAGTTCCTAAATCTCTGTGTAACAATGCCCAATTGCTTTTTTCACATTCTATAGTGATTTAAAGCTTAGAATATCAACAATTGATGGAAAATACCTGTTTCATGTTATGTCTAAGGCATTTGGTATTCAGAAAGTGATATTAAGCTCAAGTGCCTATGTTATAGGGAATAATATCATTAAACTTCTCTTCTGGAAGGTTAACAACTTAAGTTGGCAGACTAAGTAATTAGAGAAAAAGAAGGGATACAAGAATCACAAATATTTTGGCTCTAACTCTTCAAGGTCAGTGAGGACACAGGACATAAAAGAACTTGTACTGTAATTGCCTATAACTCAGTGGAGTCCTAAATTTCCTGTTCAAGGAAATTATGGGGCTGCAGAGGAAAGTGAACAATGATGTACAGTGTGCATAATGAAAGTCACCTAGAGAGAAAACATCCTTTCAGGCTTTCACAGTGAGCAAATTGATCAAGCAACGGCCATGATTCATTCAGATGGTTGAGACTGACAAAAGTTCTGCAAACTGCAGTTCATAGTCTCAGGGTAAATCCTAAGGGCACCTGACTGACCTTGTCAGATACAAAAGTTACATTTTTTTTTTGTAATATAGGTCTTGCTTTATCTTGGTCTTAACCATCCAGCAGCAGAAAAGTCTAACTATGACATGCAAAAAGGAAAGCAATATTAATGTGATAAGTTATAAAAGGCTCAAGTCAACAGCTTGCAATAATGTCAGATGAGCTGATAATCCACTACTGTTATGGACTATTAGACTATACATACAGCTAATTTCTCTTTGTGCAATGAAAAGAAAGATCTGTACTAATGATGTTTAGACTACATCTTGAACTCTGAACGACTACAAGGAAGACAACAATATATAATGTATTAATTATTGTAAAAAATAAAATAGGGATGAGGATAATACCTTCTTCATAGGATAAATGATTGTTGGAAATTAAACTTTGAAATTTTGGTACAAATATAAAACTATTAAAACAACTTGAAGCCGGGCGTGGTGGCGCACGCCTGTAATCCCAGCACTTGGGAGGCTGAGGCAGGAGGATCAATGCGAGTTCGAGACCAGCCTGGGCTACAAAAGTGAGCTCAAGGCCAGCCTCAACTGCATAGAGAGACCCTGTCTCAATAAGACAAAAAAAAAAAAAAAAAAAAAAAAAAAAAAAAAAAAAAAAAAAAAAAAAAAAAAAAGAAAAACTTGAAAATAAAAGAATTGTGTGTGTGTGTGTGTGTGTGTGTGTGTGTGTGTGTGTGAGGGTGGGTTTTTTTCACTGTTGGAAGGAATGTAAACTAGTATAACCACTATGAAACTTAGTATAGCAACTCCTCAAAAAACTAAAGCTAGAAATTCCATTTAACCCAGCTATTCCCCTTCTAAGTTACTTCCTAAAAGAGTTAAAGTCATCATATTTATAGCAATACATGAATATACACTTAGCAGCACAATTCAACAGCTACATTTGGAAATAGCCTACACGTTCATCACCAGGTAAGTGGATAAAGAAAATGTGGTCTTTATACACAGTGGAGTATTACTCTTCCATAAGGAAGATTACATCAGCCATCTGTAGAAAAATGGATGCACACTGAGACTGTAATGTTAAGTGAAATGAATCAGACACATAAGCTTAAATATTACATGATTTCTATATGAGAAACACAAAATGTAAATGAAATTCAAAATAAAATATAGATAATAGAAAAAGAGTACAGGGGACGAAGGAATGGTAGTTAAAATGTATTTGGGTGGCACAGAGAAGGTGACATAAAAAGAACTAAGATGTGTTGTACACAGGCACTAAGTCCTCATCACGAGTGCAGTTGCTGTGTACTACAAGTACATATGAATAAAAAAGAAAAAATTTTTAAAAAACTCCAAATATGATCATATAAACAATATTTCTTTTTTAATGAATTTTTTTTGTCTTTTTGAGACAGGGTCTCGCTGTACAGTTCAGGCTGGCCTTGAGCTCAGTTTTGTAGCCCAGGCTGGTCTCGAACTCTCACCAATCCTCTCGCTTCAGCCTCCTGAGTGCCGGGATTACAGGCATGCGCCACCACGCCCGTAATGAATTTTTAAAATAAATCATGTTTATTGAAGTATAATTTACAAACTTAATTGTAGTCAACTTTTTGAGAAACAAAAATTGTGTCTGTTGGAAGACAAAAATTTTTTAAGAGTTCTATCTCTGTATGAAGCTAAATAATGAAAAAGCAAAATAGTTTACTCCATAGAACTATCTTTATTAATATTTAATTTCATATATTCAACCCCTCAGACTCAAAATTCCAAAACCTATACCCATACAGGATCATAATCCACTGGAAGGTTGTTTTGTTTTGATTTTTTGGCTGGCTCAGCCTGCCCTAAGGGCGGGGCTGGCATGGCATGTGGGGCTAGGGATAAACCACAGTCCCTTGCGCATACCTAAGCTTGCCTAGGCAGGAGCTTTAGACTGCTGAGCTATCTTGCTGGCCCCTCTATTGGCAGCTAGCTTTTAGGCAACTTTTATAGAAGCATATTAAAGTCATCATTCACCTGTTACTCCAAAATCTCATGCCTGGAATAATCAAGTAATCCTGTCATTCTTTAAACTCAGTAATAGCATCAGTTTCACTTTTAAAAGTTTCCTAGTTAGGGTGGTAAGTAGTGAAGCTATCCAGTGCCAGATGTGGTGGCACATGTCTGGAATCCAGCACTCAGGAGTCCAGGGCAGGAGGACAGCTGTGAAGTTGAGGTTGGCCTGTGCTACACGGTGAGTTTAAACCATCCTGAACTAAATAGTAAGACCCTATTTCAAAAAAAAGTGAAACTATCTAATCCACATTAGGATCCTACACAATAAAGTCCTCTTAATTTGTGCCTAAAATTTATACCACTATTTTAAAAGTATATGCTGAGATTATAATAATTTACATTTCAGCATTTTCTTTTGGCTTTAACTGTCAAGAATTAATGATCAAATATATTGTTCACCTCTAGAAAAGAGCTCATCTCTGGTATCTTAAGTGTTTATCTATTTTACATAAATTTTAATTCTGAAAATTCTCAGATTTTTGAGTAAGAAAAAGGGCATTGATTCAATAAAAAAGAAAAATCACACCATTGCTTTTGTCCTCCTTAACCTTTTTCTGCTAATGATGATATTACCATTCTCCTCTAATGAGAATGACTGGAATCATTATTTAATCAGTTTAGATTCAGAGTCCAGTGTGCTGACCATTATACCATGGAAGCTCTGACTAATCAGTTTGAAAAAGGCTTTTCTTCATTATCATCTATTTCCAGTCTTTGCCTAATTTAAAAACTAAAAGTTGAACTAAAATTTTTTACCTCTTTCTCTTTGATTTACCCATGACTCTTTAAGGTTTAATTTGTACCTTTATTGACAGAGAGAAATTCTGTGTGTGTGTGTGTGTGTGTGTGTGTGTGTATGCGCACACATGTGCATGCATGCATGCATGTGTGCTGGGGACTGAAAGAACACAGAGAATGAAAAGCATAAAAGGGGAAGAATTTGGGAGAATTTCTTCTTATAAGGTATCCTGTCATTTCCTTTTTCACTAACTATGAACTCAGGATTGTACATGAGGGACCTGTTATGAAAGGGATAAACATATTCTCAAAGCTTCCCCTATTCCACGACAGATGCCTACATGGAGACACCTTAAAACTGTGGTCTCCATACGACAATAATGCTCATAAGCATTATGTAATTTTCCAAAATGTTTGATGTCTTTTTATATAAATACATTTAGCACTTTTGAGAACTGAGCTACTTATATGTCTGCTTCTGTTATGAGAAAAGTCCAATAAAAAATGAAGTTCCATGGTGAGAATGAATTCAGTGACTCCACAGTCTGTTTTCCAACTATAGAGTCAAGGATAAAACAGCAAATCGAGTTGGGTGTGATAGTGCATGCCTGTAATCTCAGCCCTCAGGAGGCTGAGGTTGCAGGACTCACCCAGGGTTTGAGGTCAGCCTGGACTATATACTGAGTTCGAAGCCAGCCCAAACTACAAGGCAAGACACTGACTCAAAAACCCTAAAGAAAAAAAAAAAAAAAGCAAACAAACCTCCCAAGAGAACTAAACAACTGACCAAAATCTGGCAGAACCTAGATGAGAGGATGAATACACTTGGAAAAAGAAACGACAATGGGAAACTCTCATTCTTTATGACTTTCCAGAGTCAGGCTCTAGTGGTCCACACTGGAGAAGCTAAAATTTAAACATTAAGAATTGTAGCTTTACAGGCTTGGAAAAACCAAAGAACATACTGAGGTGATCATAACAGCTAGAAAATAGGAGTAGAATTTTTGGATAAAAGCAACAGAGAGAGTATATTTTCCCTATGAGGCCACTTATACAAAGTTCTACAATAAGCTAATGTATGGACTTTACTATAAATCAAAACAGGGATCGCTTCTGGTATTAAGACTCTAACTCAAGGCCTGGATCCTGGTATCTGTTATGAGTCCAGATGAAAACCTAAAGCTCCTAACAATGTGTCTCATAAGTCCAACTGGAAGTCTAGAGCCCACAACAAAGTCTCAGGCAGGTTTGCTTCACAGATCTGTGCTGGAAAAGTCCAAAAGTCAGTGGTGGAAGCTAAGAAGTCTATGTCAGTGAGAAGAAGGATCTGTGCCAGCAGGCTAAGAAATCTGAACTGGAGCTAGGAAAAAACATTCAAGGTAAGTACCAGAACTCCTCTAAAAGTACTACAGCCATCCTCAGCAACAGTGAAGTCCCAAGCTCCTTTAGCGATGAGGAGAGCCAAGTTCCTAACAGGACAGCCAATTTGACAAGCTTCTCCATGAAGCTGAGCAGTGCACCATCTTCCCCTCCAGAGCCAGAAAATGATGCTCAAATGAGGACTAAAGCTTCTCCACAGTTCCTCGGGAAAGCCAAGATCCTCCAGCAGAATAGCCCAAGAGAACTAGCAAATTCCAACAGCTTCTCCAAACAGAATACCTCAAAGTATTTTCAGTAGCTTCTGTTCTGCCTTTATGTTGCTGGCAACAACTCTCAGGTGGGCCTCCCATACCCAGCACCATGCTAGTTTAGTTCAGTTGAGTGTAATAAGTTGACCACCAGTTAGAAATCCACTACACAAGGTAAAGTCTTTACCCTAAAAAAGTGAAATGACCACAACAGTTACAACAATGGTCTTGTGTCTTAGCAGAAGAATACAGAGATTCTTTAGATAATGCAGGGAAAACCACATGCAAAGGCACTAAAGTCAGCATATGCGTCATATGCCAGACTCTATGATAAGCGTTTTCTGCCTTCTTTTATCTTTTATCTTCAGGATAACTAACTCAGTCAAAGTCACAAGCTATTATGGGACAAAGCCAGGATTTGTAATTGAATCTGTCTGAACTCACAAACTACCTTAATAGTTTTATATTATATAGACTACCTTTGTGAAGAGTTTTTCTTCTTTGATGTGCTTGAGTCCATAGAAGATGGAAGGAGCCACATTCTGCTTAGTGTTTGGGTTGAATAAAAAGGAGAATAGGACTCAAAATGCTCAAGGGGAAATGTGGGTCTGATTAAGAGCAAGCTAATCCTTCTCATTCTGTGTCTTTTAAATTTAGGAAAAAAAGAACTTTGTGAGCTGGAGAGACAGCTTAGTGGCATACATGCCTGTCTGGCAAGTGCAAGGTCCTTAGTTTAATTCCTGGTAACAAAATTTTTAAACAACTTTATAATTATTTACATATATATTTACTGCCAACCTAATCACAATCTAAACTTTAGGTAAAAAAACACAGTGAGTAAGGCTTAATCTTATTGGTATAACATAAATTTTCCTTCAGAAAATATGTAAGGCGCTTAATGTGTTCATTTCAGCATCACATTTTTTAAAATTGGGACATATTTCACATGTTTGTCTTAGAAGTAATTATTAGCCCCTGATAGGAGTGTTCATGGAGTTAGCTTTCTGTCACTGTGAGAAAGTACCCTAGTAAAATAACTTCAATGAGAGAAGGCTTAGATTTTTAGATTTTAGTTCACGTTGACCTGGCTCCATTGTTTCTGGGCCTCTGATAATGCAGCATATTATGGTGGAGGGTGTTTTACAGCAAAGCTGCTCGTGGTGGCCAGGAAGGACAGATGGAGGAGGAGGAGGAGAAGAAGGTAGTGAGGAAGAGAGGAAGAGGGGAAGAGGGAAACAGGAAGGAAGGGTAGGGAGGGAATGATAGGGCAGGCCTCCTCCTCCTGCTTTTGTTCCATCTAGGTCCCATCCTGTTACTCAATGATGAAGGATGCCACCCATGTTAAGGGTATGTCTCCCCTCAGTTTTCGGTTCCACATGCTGAATGTTTTTGGAAACATTCTCATGGCAGCACTGAGAAATGTAGTTTACTAATTTCCTAGATGTTTCTCAACTTAATCAAGTTAATAATGATTAATCATCACCCTAATCTTGAAAATTAATTTCCAACAGAAAGTTGGACTTTCTTAGCCAACCCCAAACAGATAATAATGATTCTTGCTCTCAGAAAACATTAAAGAATGTTTTTAGTCTTAGTGCTAGATTAAGTGTGTTTATTCTTTTGTTGCTGGGGATCAAATCCAGAGTCTTGCACATTGTAGAAAAAAGCCCTACCCATAAGCCATATCCTCAACTCAGACATACTTAGCTACAACTCTCTTTCTTCTCAATCATTCTCACACAAGAAAAACTTTTGGTAGGGTGGTATGGAGAATATTTTACAGTATATTTCTCCTTAGATCCAGAAACTGGAATATGTAGTCTATCATGTAATGACAGACATGCTTATGTAAGAGAGAAGATTTGCAGTAATAATGAAAGGGATATCCAAGATGCTCTTAACCAGAGAGACAGGACCCTATGTGGGCATGCAAGAATGGGCCAATATTTTAAAACAAATTACAATTCAGCTCCTTGGCACTGGTAAAGTAACCAACATATTTGCTAATTTATTGAATATTGATAAAAAGTAGATAAATCCACCAGCTTTAACTGTGATATACAGATGTTTCTCCAAATTCCAACATCAATATTGAGCTGTCATGGTGTTTTTTTCTGTACAAATCTAAGAGAAACACTAAGGATAACAGTAACATAGACCTTGTGTTCCCTTTGAAAGGAGCTTGACATTTATGTAAAGCATTTTAATGTTACACAAATTTTTCCAACTATTACCTATAATAAATATGAAGTCAAAGTAAAAATAATCAACTAACCTTTGGATTATTCTTCTTGATCTGAGTAGCCATTAAACTACAATGCAAGAAGAACAACATAGCATAAAATATGTGGAATAAATAAAGCAGGGACAAAAATTATATGATCATTTCAATAGACTCAAAAATAGCCTTTTGAAATTCTAACATCCTTTCATGAAGAGAAAAGACCACTAAAAAATAGGCATAGAAGAATCTTATCTCAATACGATAAAAAGCCATTTATAATGAACTTACCACTGACATTATATTAGACGGTGGGGGGAGCTTTCCATTCAAAATAAAGAACAAGGTGGGGATATCCAATATCACAATTTCTGTTAACTACGAACTTAAGACAGGGTAACCAGACATGAGAAAGAAATGAAAGCAGTATGTATCGGAAAGAAGCACATTAAACTATACTTATGCATGATATGATCTTTTATATAGAAAACTCAAAAAAAAATCACCAAAGATTTTCAGAGGAACTTTTAAAAACAATACTATTTATAGTAGCATCAAGAAAAAAATGAATACTTAGCAACTGACTTAACCAAGTAACTGAAAGACCACTATAACCAAAGGACACTACTCTGAAAAAGGAGACTAAAGATTGAATATAAATCTTATACAGAGAAGAGATTCTGAATTGCAACAGCAACCCTGGACAATAGAAAGAAAACATAGGGCATCACATTCCTGCATTTCCAGTCATACTACAAAGTTAGAGTTAAAAACTGCATAGTACTGGCACAAAAAGAGATGTACAGACCAAGAAAACAGAAGAGAAGATGCAGAAACAACCCCAGACACAATGTGTTATCCAATAGTTGACAAAGGAGCCAAAAGCATACACTGCAGGAAAGACAGTGTCTTTCACAAATGGTGCTGGGAAAGCTGACTAGACACATGCAAGAGATTGCATCTAAATGCATTCACCATTCCACAACCAAAATGGCTCAAAGACATACATACTAAAGACAAAACATTAAAAGAAAATAATTAGTTAACTTGTTGGAAGATAAAATAGGTAAAATTTCTGGAGACAGTACCAAGAATGCTCTTTCAAAATTAACACCAATTGCACTAGACATTGCTTCAAAAATCAACAAATATCATTATATCATAATAAAAAGCTTGTGCACAGCAAAGGAAATAACTAAGCTAAGCCATTAAGTTACAGCACTGAATTGTTCTATCTGAGCTTAGAATGTTTACCACTGACTAAAATTTCTTGATTGTGCTTACTGATGTCACTGAATGAACTAAGAAAGCAAGCATGCAAACATTAACAACAAAAATGCTGTGAGTTCTTATTTTGAAGTTTCAAATAAATTTTACCAAATAGGTAAATCTCTAAGTGTAAACTCCATGAATAATGAAGATTCACTGTAATTATATATAGCATCACTATATCTACATGTTTTATAGAGAAACATATATATATATGTATATATATATATTCACAATGAAGTTGAAATAGTTACTCTATCACTAGCCTATAAAAATAAATCAATACAAAATATTTTTATTTAATAAAACCATATTTTACTGATTAGAATAATGAATAATTAATTTTAGGTTCCAAATATTAGAAAAATTATGTCAAATATTAATGTAGATATATTCCAAGATTGTAACTATACATTTTAAATTTTGTGTATAAATGAATACATCTATTAAAATATTTGTAAAGGCTTTCCTTGAAACCTTTAGAATCAGCACCAATTATATGCTTTCTTATCCCATTAGTACTTAGTACAGGTAGTCCACAATTTCCTCACAGACTGGGTATGTGATGTTGGAAAACACAGACATGTGCAGCCTACTGATCCTTTTACAGCTGCCAAAGAGTATGCCCTGTGTCCGAAACATTTTTAAAACAGTAGTAGAAGTAAAATCATGACTAACAAACATTTAAGAAAGAGGAGCAGAGGAATTGGTCAGAGAAAATATGGATAAATCTTTTGATGATTTTTTGGCACAAGGTATCTTTTATCTATAAAAGTAATATTAACGACTTTATAAATTTATATGGGGAATAAACAGTGAAATGATAAATGCTAGCCACTAAAGGCTGATATCAAGAACTGCTGTGTTCTTTCAAATCTATCATTTATAAACAGTAGGAAGGAATGCAGAACTTTATGGTGGGGCTCATACTCATTACTAAAATTCTTATTGATGCTAAAACTCAGAGATTTTTTTATCAATAAACATTCCTTGTGTATAAACTATGTACACATTCCTTTCCCCTGATATTTTCTTTTGAGAATCTTTATTTTTCTTTCCTGTTTTTTGAAAGAGAATAAAAAATAAAAGAACATTAGAAATGATACAGAATTTCACTTAAAGAAATGACAGGAATTCAACAATGGGTGTTAAGACTCAGAGCTTTCTTAAGAACAACCAAAGTTCTACAGCAACCCAAATTCACCAACTCATTTACTACCTTCAGTTCACTCTGTAAAGCTAGATATACTAATACAGGCCTAAGGCATGTTTGCAAAGCCTCCTAAACAGAACATTTGAAGAACTGAAAGGATAATAAAATTCATCTTTAAAAAGTCATTAAACTTCTCATTCTATTCATGAAGCCATTAATCAGAACAAGATGAAAATTTACACAAAGGGGTGGCCAGGTATTGGATGTTATATCCTAACAAGGATGAAAAGACCATCCATGTAGGGAAATGGGTGCCTAAGAATGGAGAAACAGTGCATGAAAAGATGAAGGAATCCACACAGACTGCTACACAGGCACATGTATTACAACCTGAGTATAGTAAGGAGGGTATGTGCTTGTAAAAGGAGTGGCAGCAGAAATGGGAGTTTGGTAACATATGGAGATACTGTCAAAATAATCTTTCACTCTTAGAGGTAAAGATAGAAATGAATAGGCAACAAATACCAACAAATGGCAAAACAAAATCGGAATATCCTCCCTAATAGCAGAAAGTATGCCACAGATGTTAAGAACAAGGCACTACAGTCATAGGTGAGCTGCAGGACAGCAAGCTGAGCTCTTTTCAGTACTAAGAGCCATTCTCCTTTGCTCACATTACCACGTGAACTCTGCCTCTTAGGGATTAAAACCTCGCAGGACCACAAGCTTTACTTTGAACTGCACATGTAAAGGATCTAGGTCATGTGCTCCTCATAAGAACATAGTGTTTTGGGGTGTAACTGAGCCAGAGATGGCAGCGCTGCTCACAGAGGCAGAGAATTCTGACTGCACAGAGACCCTAATAAATCAACCACAGCCTATAAACTAATCCTCACCAAAGCAAGTTTAAAAAGATTCCTGGAGAGTTTCTTTGAAAAGAGGGAGACACAGTGATGAGAAAGCTGATGACTCCATGATGGCCAACAAAAATAAGGCTGCATTTCAAAAAAAAAAATACCAAGAGTTCTACTTAAATTAAGGGTTCATTGTAGGAGGTGATTCACATTCTTAAAGCCCACTTTGCAGTACACAGTGACTGGCTATTTAATGAAGCCATAAAACCTTCAAAACTCTTTTGCCACATGGAGAACAAACTATATTAAAATATAATCTTTTGTAGTTGCTTAAAAGGAAAACTTTGAATACAAATAATAAAAGCAATGATTGAAGAATACCACTTCGTCAAATGTGTCTGCACTGAGAAACTGCTCTGAGGGGCTAGCCATATTGTGAAAGCTAAGAAGCCCTCTATTATTGAAGAACTATTCCTGCCTGCTGCTAAGGACATGTGTCAGGAACTTTTAGGAGAGGATGGCATTCAAAAGGCAGTGTGTGTTCATCTTTAAGATAACACCATAACTAGACAAACCAATAAAACAGCATAGGATACTGAGGCATAATTCTTAGGATTAATGAGTCATTGTGATAGATAATCCAGGTTGATGGATCTACCAGTACGGACAATAAGACAATAATGCTTCTTTCTGTGTAACATACTTTTTAGGATGATGTTCATGAGGATATATTATGTGCACTTTTGCTGCAAACTACACCATAGCTATAGGAATATTCAAGTCTCTAAATGATTAATTACCAGAAAACTGAATTGGTAATTGTGTCAGGATATTCATGGATAGAACAGCTGTCATGACTGTTATCTGTCACTTCAGTGAAAGACAACTATGTTCAAATCAATAGATAAAGCAGCTAAATTCAAAACTAACCTGAAGTTCTGAGGGTGACCAGTGAATACTGAGATTTTTGACATATTTCAAACATAAGCAGAGGTTTTCAAAGACATTACTTCCTAACCAAAAAAGACCCCAGAACAGGGAAAGAATTGACCCACAACCCATTTGTAAATAATCCAGAAGAAAGAATTTTGTCTATACTGGAAGAAGACCTGCTGCATTAGGTCTCAAGTGATGGTGGCCTTAAAAGTATATCTGTAGCAACTTCAAATACAGTACATTCCGGATTAAAGTCAAGGTTTTTGTACACATGGGTAACTCTAGACATAGTAGAGAAATAAACCTGGAACATCTTTTTGAGCCAAATAGAAAGGCCATACTCAAAGAATGGTCAATTTGGGGACACTTTGAACACCAAAAACAAGCAGTGTAGTTGAAGCATACAATCTATACAATCTACTGAATAAAACATGAATTTATGAGTCCACAGGAATTGATAATGAATAAGTTAGACATGTGATTTAAAATAAGACATTTAAATAATTACAAAGTATTTTTTTAAATCCTGAGGAATAAGTAACTATTTCAGGCTAAAAGAAATAAAAAAGATATGACATTTAAATGAAACTGGTGATCTTGAACAGGAATCTTTTCCCCCTAAGGACAATATTTGGACAAAGTAAACCCTAAATGATATCTAAGGCTTAAGTAGTAGCAATATGTCAATATTAACATCCTGATTGGGGTGTTGTGTCATGTTTATATGAGATAATATCCTTGCTTATACAAAAACAAACAAACAGGTAAAAAAAAAAAAAACCTTTTTGAAGGCAATGAGGCATCATGGTGGCAAATCACCCTAAAAACGATCCAGAAAAACAAAATTACATACCTTCAACTTTCATATAAGTTTGAGATTGCTAAAATATATGTAATATATACAAATATGGAAATACATGTATATGTAATGGCAGTATTATTTTGTCTGCTGACTCTAATAATAAAAAAAAAACCTGAGTTTAAGAAAAGTTGTTAAGTTTGTCCTATATGCTGGCAAGGAGAATATTAACATAAACTAAAAATAGATTCAGTGGTATGAAATAAACTAAACACCGGAGATAAATGTAGAATGCTAGATATACTCACAAATATTCACTCACAAAGCAATTTTCTTATCTAACATAGCTGGCAAAATTCCTAGATGTAAGTTTCCCTTTATACAACACATTTTTAGAAGAAGCCCTTGGCAACAATTTAGAAGTATACTAAAATGTTCTTTTTTAAAAGGGAATGTAAACTAGACTACTGCTGTAAAAATATTTCTAATGTCCCTATTACAAGCGAACTACTCCCTGATTATGGTAAATTACTCAGTGTTTAGTTTAAGTTTTTGGACTTTTAAAAATTGTTATACTAACAAGGAAAGCATGAAACTATAAAATGAAGCCAGTAACCTACCCTTAAAGAATTTAAAAGATTTTATAAATAAAAGAATAAAGAAATGTAGGGCTGCAGACTTTTAGAGTTTAAATGTATTAAAATTTCATACAAGGGAAGCCCACCTTCTGAAAAACATGAGACTTCACAGATAACTTTGCCTGAGGTCTCCACACTGGTTTTGTCAAATCTTAGAAATACACTATAAGCTAAAACATCTTACCTAATTTGTCTTCTTTTTCCCATTAGGACTGAAATGCAATGTCATCAATGGCTTTCCCAGTTCTCACCTTACTTTCTCTTACAAATAATTTCCCAACACATTACTGTATGCTTAATCCTGTCCTTGACACAGGCTCATAAAAGAATCTGAATTAACATTCAGTTTATCACTGAAACTTTCCAAAGAATTAATGAGATTACATGGTGTGGCTTGTACTCAGTACGACTGAGATATAGAAAATGTCTTTCCCTCAAAGGGTGAACACAATATAGAAATGACATAAGTGAAATTAATCAGGTATCATTCAAAATATAATCCATAATAAGTGGAAACTTTTATTGAATAATTTTCAAATTAATTTTTCTGTATATATTTGAGGTTTAAAATATTGTGTACATAAAGTACCTATATTAACATCTCATATCACTACATTTTTTGTATGACTTGTTCATCTAAAACCTACTTATTTAACTGAAGTCTGTAAACAAAATACAGATTTATTAACTACAGTTCTCATGTTGCACATTAGATTGCCAGCCTTGTTTTAATCTATAAACCCCTGAGGGTAGAGTCTGTAAGGCATGCTTCACATAAGAGGTGGGCCATCGAGATTTGAACAGATGGGAAGGAGGAGGAGGGCAATTCAGATTCACATTCTTCCTAAGGAAAAAGTAGGAAGAAGGTCTGGTTAAGAAAAAAGATCCACGCATATACAAAGAGGTCTTATTAAAGAGGAGGTGTCAAAATTATAAAAATATTGCCAACTGCAAAACAATTAGCAAACAGGAAATGAAGCCTGTGATTCTATAATATAAATATCTCAGGATTAACTAATTTTGTTGTCTAGGATATTTAAGGCATCTGAATCTGGCAACAGATGTCACTTGTAAGGACTCGGGATGTAGCTCATATAGCACTTGTCCAGGGTACAAGAGAGCCTGGGCTTTATCCCCATTCCTAGAAAGAAAAAAAAAAAAAAAAAAAAAAGCTAAAAATCTCAGTTATGAGAAAAAAAATGATTTTGTGAACATTTTATTTGAAGATTACTATTATTTTATTTTTACAGATTAGTTGTTTTCCTTTTACTGTTAAGAAAAAGAAATTTTATTTTTCTTTTCTTCTTCAAAAGACATAGTTTTCTAAAAAGAAAGACAGTAATCAAAACATTAGGATTCACACAAATCCCTTTATCCTAATTTTACCAATTTTCTCATCCTTACAATTCTACCTTTCTGTTCTGTAGCCTACTAAAAGTATGCTGTCTTTAACTGGCCTTTCAGGTGAAAGGCAACGGACTCCACAGAAGCTATAAAGCCATTTCAAGAAAAGATCCTGGGACCCTGCACATGGAAAAATCTAAAAAAAATCTCTTTAGGGGTTCTCTAGAGAGTTACAAAGCACACGCTTTTGTTTTCTTTCTAGGATTCAACCATGACAAACCCAACCTTTCTTCTTTCTCAGAAGAAAATCTGAATTTTAAAATCATACTTTCCCAGCTGAAAACAAAAAAATTCTCTAGATTCACAAATAGTATATCTTATTAATATATAAGCAAATGGGGAGCAAAAAATCCCCTAAATAGTCCATCTCATATGACTACAGCAATAATAATAATCACTACAGTATAATATTTTTTGAGTCTGATAAACAAAGAGTATATAACATTAGCACCTACACACACACACACACACAGCTGTGAAGCTCTCCAACTTCAATTTGCTAATGTATGTGTATACACTTAACACTCCAAATAGTTATAAACAAATTGTAAATGACAATGAAACTGAATCAAGCAACTCTACAAAAATGGAATATTCAAAATGATTTAAAAGGCAGAAATGAAGTAAAATATTACTCAGATTAAGATGTACCAGTATGCAAATATGGTACCTTCTCTATCTTATGCTGACAGATGGATTAGTGCAAATTCTTTTCTCTGGAAAATATGAAAGTATGAACCAAAAATTTGTCTGCTGAAAAGTCTAAGAACACTACAAAAACTTTAAAACTTCTGTTTCTTCACTGGATATGAATGACATCTTGCAGAAGATGACATTTTGGGAAGCTAGCCTGAAACAATGCTAAGAATAATTAAGCTAAAATGTCAGTGATCTACTATATGCTAAAGTCTCCAGTAAATACCTCAGATTTCTAGAACTGCACTCTCTAAGCAAGTTATACAACAGTAAAATCTAGATCAAAGAATAGAGCTGGGGATACACATTAGTGGCAGAATGTGTGATTAACATGTGTGAAGCAATGGATTCAATCATAGTACCAAAGCAAGGAAAGAAGACAGTGAGGTAAGGAGGGATGGGGGGGGCGGGTCACAAAAGCCAAAGTCAAGCCTTTATAAAAACTCATTGTTTATAAACTTTTGATTTAATGTGAGTCAAATTAAAATCCTCAAAGTTTGTTTTGCCTCAAAAACTGATGAGCTGATTCTACAACATAGAAATAAAAAGGGCCAGTGTAGCAAAAACGATTTTCTTTCTTTTTTTTTTATTTGCAAAACAATTATGAAGCACAAAAAATTAAAGCCTAACACTCCCAGATAATACAAGTTATTATCTTACTAGTATCTTACATAAAGATACTACAATTATAATAGTTGGTACAAAGATGGAACACAGTAGTTCAGATATAAACATGTATATACACAGACTTTGTAGCAAAGATCCTGCAGTGGGAAAATATAGCTATTTTAAGACAATGGTGGATCAAAAAGATATATATGTGGGGAAAACAAACCTTGACTTTTATATCACATCACAAAAATCCACTATGGTTAGATCATAGTCCCTTATGTAAAAAGCAAAAGAATAGAATTTCTAGATTACACTGGAAAATATTTTCATGATTTTTGTGTTAGTCAAATATTTTCTAAGCAAGGCACAAAAACATTAACTTTAAAAGAAAAGATTAATAAATTGGGCCTGTTAAGATGAATTGTTGTAATCTACCAACATATGCAATTAGGAAAATGAAAACTCAAGCCATAGAGAAAATGTTTGCACCATATATATGAATTCTTTGAAAAGATTAATCTCTAGAACACAGAAAAAATTCCTACAAATAATAAATAATAAAAATATACAAAAGAAACAATTGTCATGAAAATGGATTCTTAATGGCCAATCAATGTATGAAGGAGCAGGGCCAGCGAGATAGCTCAGTGGATTAACTGCTGCTTTGGTAAGCACAAGGACCCAGGTTCAATCACTGGCACCACATGCTGTGCCAGCCCTATCCCTGGGGAACACTGAGCTGGCCACCAAGTCTGGGCACGGTGGAGCATGTCTGTAATCCCAGTCCTGGGGAGGCTGAAAATAGAAGAATCACTATGGGTCTGAGCTGCATAGTAAGATTTCGTATCAAATACAGAAAAAAGGAAATATATGAAGGTCATAAGGAAAATATACATGAAACCACAATAAGATATCACTATATATCCAATAGTTAAAATTTATCAAGTTTCAGTGATATTATGGAGTAACTAGATCTCTTACAATCTACTAATTGAAATGGATATGGTAAAATTTTGAAAACATGTTTGGCAATATCTCCTGAAGCTGAAGACATGAACACTTTGAACTGTAATTTCTATTCATAGTATGTAGCTAGTAGAAATACACACATAAATATGCCAAAGCAGTACTAATACAAGAGTGCACATGGTAATGTAGCACAAAATAGCTAAAAGCTGAAAGCAACCTAAATGTCTACTAAAACTACAACAGACGTATTATGCATTGTATTATATATAATATTACATTACATTACATTACATCATATCATATCATATCATATTATATTATATTATATTCAAACAGTGGAATACTATGTAGTGATGAAAATAATACATTACTAATACCTGAAACAAAATGGGGGACTTCACAGTCAACACAAATGAATCTTATTTGTCAATTCAATAAAATTGATGGTCACAGAGTCTCACAGATTTTTAGCAAGCAGACACAACAGAGGCCATCCATACTGTATGAGTCTATTCTTTTTCAGATAGGCAATACAAACGTATGAATAATAAATGCTACAATGGCAGTTACCTTCAGGAAGGTAATGACCATCAGGGAAAGTAAACTTTGAGGATACTAGTAAATTATGTTTTTATCCTAAGAGTTTTACACAGGAGAGTTCATTCAGTAAGCATTCACTGAGTCATGTATCTTAGGTATCCACTTTCTGCATTCCACTGTCTGTCTATCTATCTATCAATCTATCTATATGTCAGATATTAAACTTCAAAACACTGACAGCACTAGTCTGTGAGTCTGTCTCTCTGTCTTTTTATTACCTTCAGGCTCTCTGCCTCAGCCTATCTGCCTTAGATCATATCCATAATCCCAGGACTCAGACCTATAGTCCCATCAGTACTAAAACACATAATCCCAGGGATCATAAGGCAAGTCTCAAACTCTAGAAGTCCCTGCCCCATGATTGCATGAGGCTTTTTGGGAACAACTAGACATACACCATAACAGAAGTAAAGAAACAACAGCAGAAAGGCATAGAGGAAATCAGATCAGAAATAATTTCTGAAGGGGTCAGCCAAATAGCTCAGCAGATTAAGTGCCTATAAGCAAGCACAAGTATGATAAGTTCAATCCCCTGGGCCATCATACTGGCCTGCCCCAGGGGTGGGCTGAAAGGGCAATTGAGACAGGGATGGTGGCCCACACCTATAATCCCAGATTTTGGGAGGCTCTAAATAAGTAAATCATTTTGAGTCCAATCTAGTAGTAAGACCCTGAACACCTTGTAGAACCTTCCCTAAAAATACAAAATAAATAAAATAATTAATTGCTTAATTTAAAAAATAATTTCTGAAGTAAAAAATAAATGGTAACTATAACAAATGAAGTACTACGTGCTTCTGAAGAAGACAATGATAAAAAAAAGTAGAGGTGAATAGAAAAATTATAGAATACTCAATTGAATGAACAATATAGTAAAGAAATAGAACTCAGGAAGCAGATTCTAAGTGTTATACAGGAAATTAAAAATCTCAATCATGAACTGGCAAGACCACTTAAATAAAAGTAAAAACAGACTTTCAGACCTTGAAAACACCATTTGCAGCCAGTGAAAAGGTAAGAAAAGATTATTAAAAACAACTAGGATGCAGGAAAAAATTCAACATCTGCAAGATGATGCAGACGAACAATGTAAGACTAATAGGCATTAGTGACAAAGAAGGAGCCAATATAAATGATATAAAAAGAATATTGACAGAAGCAATAACAGAGAACTTCCCAAATATGGGGAAACAATCTGATATTCAGGTAACCAAAGCATACAGAACTCCAAATAACATCAACCCAATTAAAACCACACCCAGACAAATAATAACCAAGATCCCAGAAATTCAGCAAGGAACATTATACTAAAAGCCACTACAGAAAAGAAGCAGATCACATTTAAAGGAAAACCCAGCAGAATAACAGCAAATTTCTCTTCATAAACCATCAAGTCAAGAAGAGCATGGAGCAAAGTACCACAATTCTTGCAAGAAAACAAATTCCAACCCAGACTGATGGATGCTGCAAAACTCTCAAGTATAATAGAAAAGTGAAATACCTCCATGCCAAAGAACAACTGAAGAATTTCATGATGACAAAACCAAGTCTACACAGACTACTAAAAGATGCTCTAGAGAGGGATCAAAACTTCATGAATGAGAACAGAAATAACCCACAAAATAGGGCAAACAAACACAGGAGAAAAAGAAGCACACAACAGTAGTTTTTCAATTATTCTTTTGTATACAGCAGCAAATGTTTCCATAAGCATATTCTGCAAATGGACTTCTGTACCCTATGGGTCATGATTCTGTCTGGATCTATGGGGTGGATATCAAGGAAATGGCAGTAACTCAGTCCCATAAATCACATGTGACCACCAGTAAGCATTATGGACACTGTCCATGTGCACAACAGACTAGAACTTTATGCAATATCTTATCCCCAAACTGTTAAAAGTGCTAGTCAGGCCAGCTGTGGTGGCACATGCCTATAATTCCAGAATTTGGGAGGCTGAGGCAGGAGAATCAATGTCAGTTTGAGGCCAGCCTGGGCTACAAAACTGACTTCAAGGCCAGCCTGAACTGCATAGTGAGATACTGTCTCAAAAAGACCAAAAAAAGAAAAGAAGAGCTGGTCATATATTTTCCATTCCAGTTTTTATGTTATGTTTTATTCTTAATAATTCATTATTATCATGAAAACTTTCTCTTCATTGATATTTTTGTATATGTTAAACTATTCAAATACTATGTGAGTACTCTGAATGAGTCACAGATTCACACTTATGATACACAACATTATGGCCTCTTAGTTGGATTCACAATTTAATTTTAATTTTGGAACATTGTTTTGAAATGTTTAATTTAATTATTAATTAATATTTAATTTTCTAAATATTCTCTAATTTAAATTTTTGTTTTATGATTTATACTGTCTTTGACTTATAATCTACTTATAAGATATCATATTCTCTCCTTACAAACTTTAAAAAGCCTATTTCCAAAAAAAGTGCATTTCCATTTTCCATTCACTTAAAAAAATAAAAATAAAATAAACAAGTGATATATGCCCCCCCAAAAAAGAATTGAGTTCAAGCTAGCCTCTTCCACTCAGTAACTATGTAATTTAGGCTAATAATTTCATTTCTTTAGATTTTACTTATAAAATGAGGTAACGTCTACATGCCTGTTATGGTTTGTGTCTAGCTGTCCTCCCAAAGCCTCATGCAGTCATTGATTGGGTAAGGACTTCTAGAGTTTAAGATTAACTCATGATCCACTGGGATTCTGAGTGATCTACTGGGATTATAGGTCTTAGTACTGATGGCATTATGGGTCTAAGTACTGCTGGAATTACAGGTACGGCCTGAGGCAAAGAGACAGAATGTAATATAAGAGAGACAGGCAGACAGACTCTCTTGCTGTTGCCACTGTTTCCATTGTTGCTGCTCCATCGCCATCAACTGCTGCTCTTTGCCATGTGCCAGGCTGCCTTGCAGCCAATCAAGTATGGACTGAAACCTCCAGCAACTGTGAGCTAATCTTTCCTTCCTGCATTTTGGATGCTGGCTATTTGTCCTACCAATAAGAGAAGAGTAACTGAGACAATGCCTCAAAGAATAACAATGGTGATCAAATGATACCTATACAAGTGTTTTCTACATCATAGGGCTTCAAAAACTTCCACTATTACTGTTGTGATTACGTTGACCAAAATTAAGAAACATCTTCAAGCTTTCTGTAAGATCTGAAAGAATTCTTCTTTCTGTAATGAAGGTAACTTTCTTTGAAAATAAAGCACTGCCATTTAAGATGTGCTGAATCCACTTAATAGACTGATTATAAGAGTGTGCTGTCAAAGCAAATGGTCCCAGGGGCTCAAAGGATTCCTCTGTAGCTCATGTTTGAATCACCTTGAAAGTTTTCCATAATTCAAATAAACTCACTAACAAGAGAAGAAGTATAAACAGTATTCAAAATCCTGCTTGGTTCTCTGAAAGCTACCCCCAAAGTACTATTCTAAATTAAATCCTTTTGGGTTCATTTTGATCTAATGACACCTATAACTGCAGACTAAAGGGCTGTCATTCTGCAACTAACCACATTTGAAAGACATATAAGTAGGAGGCATCGAATTGGCTGCTCGCGATCAGTCAACTGTCTTATGTAAACAATAGTGGGCTATCAGTTTTACAATAAATAAATTTGTTCCTGCAAACTAGGGTAAATATAGGTATCCCAAAGAAAAGAACTGAGTTACATATAGTCAAATACTTGAAAACCTATTTAAATTTTTTTCAAATCAGAAAAAATAATTCTTCCTCAACATCACAAACACCTCCATATCTAGAAAGCAAGATGAATAATGTATAACTATATCTCATTTGCATTCCTCAAAATTCTGCAACAGATTCATCATTATTAGTATCAAAATAGTAAGTGAAATTCTCAGTTTTTATAACAAATCCAATCTTGTTTTGACAAAAGCATATAATGAAACAGAGGTTAACTATATTTTTGTCTTTCCACAAACCATTATTAACCTACAGGAACAAAAGTATTGCTTTCTCTGTAATATATTCATTCTCTCCCATTAAGTTCACAGCAGTAACCACTTTTTCAGAAAGCAGTTACTCTAATCAGAAAATTAGAAAATGCAGCATGCACAAATTAAATTGCACATCAAAGTCACTTCAGTCTGTATTTTTGTGAATAATGATTTGGCTGACTGCTATGACCAAGTGGACTTGGTCTTAGGAAGAGATGTGTGTATCTAAGACAATCACTAATGCACTCTATGTGATGTGACCGACAACAAGAGAAGGCTAGGTGAAATCAGAGCACTATTGCTTTGCTATTGAGACATAAGTAACACAGGATTTGACTGCTAGGTTCTAGTTTTATATATAATATTCTAGAAGAAAAAAGACTTTAAAAATCTAGAATCATAGCAAATTTGAACTGGAACAATCTCACTGGAACAATCAAGTTTACTGAGCAGGAAACGTACAATATGACTTATCCAGTTTTATACTTAACCAGTTTTTGATTCTTTTGTTGGAAGAATCAAAGAGAAACCCAGATCTGGTGCCCAGTCCTTCATACAGTACCAACCTGTCTTCTAATATAAGTGTAAGTTTTTATATCACATATAAATTAGAAAAGTGCTGAAGATACTTGTATGCTATATACCCTCTCAAGGACATTCTTTTAAAATGAAATACTAACATAACTAATAGGAAAGGCAATAGGGAAAGAGGGATTAAATGTTTTCACTTGCAGAAAACTTTCACTTGCAGCAACCTATGAATTCAGCAATTATACTTTCAGCTCAATTTTTCCTATATAAATTTATGACAACAGAAGAAGTTTTGAACCATTTCGATTTCCTCCTACTCTGAAACAGATATTAAAAGGTGAAACTGGAATTGACAGGACTATTAAAACATGACAGTAAGTTTTTTAAATCTTCCTCTAATCTGACAGTTCAGATAATTTCTCATTTCACCAGAGTCACAGAAAACTTTTCAACTACAAAGTCAAACTGCTATATCCTTGAAACTAGAGTTGATTTTTAAACTTACTTAATTCTCCTAATAATTTGTGTTCAATTGAAAAGCATAGCATACTGTACCTCTAGTACAGGCTGTACTGATAAGAAATTGATGGAAATAATGAGGAAATACATGTGCAATTATTCTGTAAATATAAAATTGTCACATGGAAGACACTATTATTTAAATTTATTTTATTTTAAAGAGGACAATATATACAATAAAAACAATGGTATAAAATTTCAAATTAAGATCATAAGAGAGTAACAATGTTCAGTATACTGTGCATTATTATCTTCAAAGTGACACTATTTTTTAAAAATTGTTTGTAATTGTGTTGCTGATGGGAAATGAAACTCACCATTAGAAGAAATTTCTCAAGACTAAACGCAAATAATGTCTACTATCACTGTTTCATTTTAACAGTAAACTAAAAGTTGTGGTCAGTGTAGTAAGAGAAGAAAATGCATAAATATCTGTAAATAGACAGGAAATTTTCCTTATATGGGATTATATAACAATGTGGCTGATGCAAAACCATGGTGGTATCTTGATTCTCTGTAGTCTCCAGAAAACAAACACTGATATATTTGTGAATATGAGGTATGCTTCTGGGTATTATTTTATTACTAAAAATGTTAGAAGAAGTAACTTATGCTGAGGGATCTTATAGTTATGCATTTTTTAGGAATATGGATAAAAATAAAAATGGGAAATAATTACAGATCAAATTGGATTCAAAGAAGAAAGAAAAGTGAACATAGACAGTTGAGAAGAATACTTATTCCTAAATTATATATATGCAAATGATTATTTGTGAGTAATCCTGATTGGCTGAAAATACATTGAATGCTAAGGGGAAAATGGACTTCTTGGCATGAACATCAGACAACTAAAAAAGAGATTAAGAAGAGAAGGGACCAGGTATAGTGGCACAAACCTATAATCCCAGCACTCAGGAGGCTGGGGCAGAAGGATTGCTGTAAGTTTAGGACCAGCCTCTAGACTACATAGGGAGTTTTAGGTCAGTGTGAACTAAATAGCACAATGCTGTCTCAAACAACAACTGCAAACAAACAAAAAAAGGAAAAAGAAGGGCTAGAGATGTGGTTCAATGGTACAGTTCTTGCCTTACATGCACAAGACTCTAGGTTTGATCTCTAACACCACAGGACAGAAAAAGAAAAAGAGAGAAAGGAATTGGGTGGGATCATAAACCAAATGGTTTATGTGGTAGGATCCCAGCAAATTTGATTTCTCTAACAATTTCCTCATATATATATATATATATATATATATATATATATATATATATGTTCATTTCCATTATCAATGACTGTTGCAGAAGCCTTAGTTATCTTTAATATGATTGTTTTCCTCATATTTATAAAATTTAGCACAATTTAAGTTAATGTGAACAATTGAGTACCTTAAATGTATATTTTCATAATGTTTTTACTCATAAAGTTTCAAACTTAATGTATTATAAAATGTGTACTGATAATCTAAAATGTATATGGGCTATACATATATGTGCTATGTGAATACACTGATGACTATTTTCTAATCCTAATGAACTCAAGATTGGATTACCACCTATATCACCAAAGCAAATATTTAAAGGTGCCAATCATTTTACTTGTATCTTTGTGTATATGTTTCAGTTAGTTCCCCCTAAATATTATATAATGAAATGAATACTATTTTTTACTTCAGTGAAGAAAGGCATTAAATCAGATCCATCTGTTTTAGTCATATGAAGAAAGTTGTTATCAATCAGACGAAAATTGAGGGAGAAGTCACTGACTGGCTGAAAATACACTTAGGGAAAAAAACTAAGTTTCATGTGCCAGAAGCTAAATATTCTTCTAAAAATTTCAAACTATGTAATTAACCAGAAGTTAATTAGTGCACAGAATTTCAAAAGTAATAGAATAATTTTAGCGATTACTTTTATAAGCATATAATGAATATATTATACATATCTGTAGTGTCCACTAGTTTTTGTTATTTTTTAAACTAGATGATCTATTACTTTTCTGGAATTAGTGTACTCTCGTATTTTTAGCTATTCATGTATTTGTATCTCTAAATGATACATCTATATAAAAATAGATTTTCTTTTAAAAAAAATCTGTGGTGCTAGGAATAGAACCTCGTGCCTCATGTGTGCCACACAAGTACTCTACCACTGAGCTACACCCTCAGACCCTCCAAAATAGACTTCTGACCAGTATAAATATAAAATATTTCAAAATAGATAAAAAATGAGACATGAAGGGAAAGAAAAAGTTAGAGGAATGACTAGAGGGCTAACCCTCTAATATGCAAGAAGGATTTTAATGAAAGATGTGGCATTTGCAAAATTAAACAGCTATACTTGTTTAACATACGTAGACAAGGGCTCTTATGAGTCCTTTATTAAAATAACAAATATAAAATAAAATATATTTGTGGCCATACTTCAGACTATCTACTGGCCAACTTTTAGTACTCATTTAAAGACTAAATTTGATTATTCAAGTACTAATTCTCCCACTTACAAATCAGCCATGGTGTGTGCTTTTTCTGTATTACCAGATTTCTTTCACTGTTCACCAGCAACCTATACTGGAATAGCAAGTGAGAACAGTATGAGTACCTCCATCGCATCTCATTCTGCATTTCTGATATAACCTTGAGAAATGAATATTTTGCTGGCAATCCTGTACTGACAGAGATGGAATCTTTTGTATTTACACAAAGCACATTCACTCAAAATCAAGAGGCAGTTATTTTTTTTTCCCCAGGTCTACTAACAATGAAGAAGAAATATTTCAAAATGAAATGTAAAAACTGCACAGGATATATCATGCAATTTGTCTTAGAGTATATTCATATCAGACAACTTGTTGATACTCAACAACAGGTCCTACACTAATTCTCAGACTTGTCTATTATCAAAAAACCAAGACAAATGCCACATTACGCTGTGAGAAGGGCAGGCTATCCATGATTCCTCTGCACTTTTCCAGCACAGTCTGAGAGAACATTACGTTTCTTTCCTGTTAGCAGGACAGCCAAACTGAGGCTGCACTGTGCCTTCTTTGGACAAACAGGCAAAAAGTTACCTTCTGGGATCAGTATTGAGAAACTGACAGCGCATGTGTAAACCAGAGAATATGTTATAGTGCAAATAAGACATGAAGACAGAAAAAACTAAATATCTTCAAGGTGAGTTCATAAGATATAGTCCTATAAAATGTTAGCAAAAATGAGCGGAAGGGCCTTACCTTGCAGATCTTGTAGAGTGATTCCTGACCGTCTCCTCCTGTGTCTTTGAAGTAATCATGTGCAGGAAATGTACGGTGAATATCTCGTGTTATGACACTCTCCTGTGCGGAGTCCTAAAAGAGGAAATATGAAAACCCAAAACTT
>PVJA010017514.1:14976-34618 GCA_004027025.1 Myocastor coypus | reverse complement strand
AACTATATTGCGGGGTCATGGCATTAGAAAGGTTGAGAACCACTGTTCTATGCAAAACTGCATAGTGAGACTCTGTCTCAAAACAACAACAACAAAAAGATTTGGTGCTGGTGTGCCTTTGTTGGGAGTGGTCAAGAATGGTTCTTTGAAGTTTGGCCCAGTAAGCTGGGGGTCCAGCTTGCGGTGCCACACTCACAGTGTGTAGCTATACACGCACAGTGTGCAGCTATACACGCACCAACTGAGGCCAAAGCAATGATTTTGTAATAAAATCACTGATACATCTAAAAGCAAGGTTCCTAAGTTATTTTATCTTTTCCTCTTTTGCTGCTGGGGATCAAACCCCAGGCCGCAAGCTCATAAGGCCAGCACTGTGTTACAGCCTGAGGTGAGCGAGATTCTCTTTGGACGTCTTATGGGTTTTGAGATGACCAAGTGAGAGATACTAAGAGGGCAGTTGGATGTGAATGGGAGCTCAAAGGCGTGTGCTGGAGAGGCCCATCTGAGAGCGGCCATTGCTAAGGCGGGGTCTTCCCAGTGTGCACTGGGAGGGAATAGTCAGTAGTTCACAGAAATCCTGGGAGCAAAGCCGGGCGTGGTGGCGCATGCCTGTAATTCCAGCACTTGGGAGGCTGAGGCTGGAGGATCAGTGCGAATTAGAGACCAGCCTGGGCTACAAAAATGAGCTCAAGGCCAGCCTGAGCTGCATTAGCGAGACCCTGTCTCAAAAAGACCAAAAATAAATAAATAAATAAATAAAAAATCCTGGGAGCAGATGGACTGGGGCTGAAGACAAGGCAGGACTTTGGCCAAAATCACACCACTGAGCCAGTTTGGCAGGACACTGCTGTGGCATACTGAATGCCGTAGCTTATAGTGCCGCTGTCCTCTGGACACTGGGCCCTGTCGTTGCTGTTGCCGTCCGCACTCAAATAGGTCTTTCTTGCTGTCTCTATTCCTGATTCAGAGTCTGCTGTGAGGGTCTCAGGGTGAGCCTAAGAGTAGGGGAGTAAGGGAGACTCGGCAAGCGACGTCGGGCCTTTTCTCTGCCAGCCGGAGGCCCGGGCTGCTAGGTGGCAGCAGGTGATTCCTTGGACATAGGAAGGAGGCTCACAAATCATGGCTGTGATAACGTGGACTTTGTCAGTGACCTTAAGAACAGATTTGTGCCACTTTCTCCTGGGCAGATACCAAAGGCAGTGAGGCCCCTGAGGCCCAGAGAGAGGCTCTGATGCTGAGGCCAGGCCTTAAGAATGCTCAGCAGGGTCACTGGAGGGCTTAGGAGGCTGAGCAGGGCCACCGCTGGAGACTGACTGGGCTGGTTTTAGACCTTGACTTGAGCTTCGTAAAGCCTCACAGGCCTCAGGCCCCACCCTGATCCTTAGGAGTCAGAGTCTCCTGGGCGTGGCCTGAGCAAGTGAGCGGCCCAGAAATTCCCAGGTGACGCTGAGGAGCAATCCGTGCCGTTGAGTGACCGCAGGCCTCCGCGAGTTAGTCATCCATTAAACTGCATTTACAGAGCACCTGCTGTGTACTGTACCCAGGCAGCCTGTCCAGGCGTGGAGGTGACCAGACAAGGTCCCCATTTCAGCTGAGAGATGATCGACAGTCTACCACATCCCCGGATGTGGCTGAGGGGGTGGTGGTGGTGGTGGTGGTGGTGGTGGTTACTGAAGCCAGATGGAAGGAGGCGAATTTCTGTTGGTTGTGTGACCTTGGGCGTATAACCTGTCTGAGTTTTGGTATGTCCATCAGTAAGCCAGAGGCTAACTTTTATAGATGTGTTCGAGGGCATTACGTATAAGGCACCTGTTGTATCCCTGACACTGAAATATATATTGGGAATCGAACTCAGGCCCTCACGCTTGCCAGGTAGACGCTGTGCTGCTGAACTACATCCTTGGCCTTTGAATAAATTTTCAAATTCCTTTTTACTGAAAACATAAGTATGCTTGCACCCAGGGTAGTTAGACAGGTCAGGAACCACACAGAGAAAAAAGGGAAGATGGTTGTAACATGGTGAGGCAGTTACTAGAAGCGAGCGCTGAAATTATCCGTGCAGTTTGGGCTCCCAGCGTGTGCTCAGAGGCAGGCGGGCGGCCTGAAGACGGAGCCTGGCCTGGCCTCCAGCGAGGCAGGATCTCCCTCCCGCCTGCCCTTTGCTCTCCCATCCCCTCGTTTTCATCAAACATTTGCTAAAAGCTTACTCAGAGGCCCTGTGCTGGTGGCACATTGTGGCACCCCCAGCTGCTTTTAGGTAGACTTTTTAGAAAATTGTGATGAAATTCACATAACATAAACTTTAAAAATTTTAAAACATACAACTGAGGCCTGGAGAGACAGTTCAGAGGAATAAGCACTGAGCTGGCAAGTACAAGGACCTGAGTTCAATCCCTGACCCCACATGCTGGGCTCACTGTCTTAGTCCCAGATGCAATTAAATAAATAAAAATTTTTTTAAAAAGGTACAACTGGGCCCAGCAGGATGGCTCAGTGGTCTAAAGTGCCTGCTTAGGAAAGCTTAGGGGGCTGCAGGGACCACAGTTCGATCCCCGGTACCACATGCTGCGCCAGCCCTGCCCTCAGGGCAGGCTGAGCCGGCCATAAAAATAAATAAATAAACAAATAAGCAAACAAACAAATAAATAAATAACAAAAGTTCTGAAACAAGGAAAAAAAAAAAAAGGTACAATTTAATGGCCTTTCGAGTATTCACAGGGTTGTACAATGAGCACTAAGATCAAGTTTCAGGACACTCCCGGCACCCCCATAACATGGAACCTGAGCTCAGTTACCCCCTAGTCCTCTTCCAATCCCAGCAATTTCTGTCCCTGTGGATTTCTCTGTTCTGGGCACCTCAGCCAGAGCAGCTCACAGTAAGTGGCTTTCTGTGTGTGGTTTCTTAACAGAATGTTTTCAGAGTTCATTCGTGTTGTTGGGGTTGCTTAAAAGCAATAAAAACGGGAATTGCAACAGCGTTGTCAGCATTTTTCTTCTGTTAACTTGTGTGACCTTCAAACAAGGAAACTTGTAAAGTACCTGGAGGGGAAGGGACCCTAGTAAGTAGGCTTGCCAAATGATGACCAGGATTTCCAAGCAATATCTGGGACCCGCTTACCCAAGAAGTTATTCATTGATCATCTGAAATCCAAATAACTGGACGTTCTGTATTTATTCTCCTGCAGTCTGGCAACTCTGCTAGCACTGAGTGGTGCTGGGATTTGGACTTGGACTGGGCGGTTGGCCCCACTTTGCCACTCTACTGGTGACACCTGGCCCCTCCACCCCATCCCAGGGCTCTTAATTTAATAGGTCTCAAGTGAGGCCCCGACATCCTCTTTTCTCTTTTGAAAGCACTGCGGGTGATTCCCTTAGGCAGCCTGGGATATGGAGTGTGTGCTGGGCAGGAGCGGCTACTTCAGAGCATTCCTGTGCACCAGGAGAAGTGTTTATATGCCCAATCTAGTTCAGTCTTAGGAGACTGGAGCCATTGCCAGCCCTTCTGACAGGAAACAGGCTCAGAGAAGCTAAGTCATCTGCGTAAGGTTGCAGAGCCAAAAATGCTAGAAGAAGAATTTGGACCTCAGTACAACATGCTGTGAAAGCTAGGGTCCTTACCCTGCCCCCTGCCTTTTCTGTGTTCCCACGGGGCCTTGCTAATATTCACTCCTTCGTTTAATCTCTCATCCATCCCACAAATCCTTATGGATACCCTTGCGCTGGAGCCTGTTCTGGGTGCCATCAAAAGGCAGATGAGACACATCCCTGCCCTTGTAGAGATTACAGCCCTATTGAAGCCAGGTGTATGTGGTACGCAGTGCTGCAGAGGGTACAGGGTGGCACGAAGACAGATGGGCTCAATTCTGCAGTTGCTTAGGAGGGACTGACTGGCAAACTGAGTCAGGAAAGATAGTGTTTTACTGGTGGGAGTGGGGAGGAGCCTTCCAGGCAGAGAGCAGCGTGAGCAAAGATCTGACAGCTGCCCACAGCTTGGCACAGTCAGGAAATTGCCAAGGGTCTCACAAGCTGGTGCAGAAGGTTTTAGCAATGGGTGGCAAGTCCCAGGAGGAGGGAGGGTGCCATCCTGACCAACAGCGGCATGGCAGACGCCAGACCCTTGCTACTCCAGCCCAGCAGGCAGCTCAAGCTCTCCCCCAGGGCTGGATGGAATTCAGGGCTTTGGGCCAGGGGTCTGGCAGGAATCTTCGGGAATCTTTAGCCATCAGCGTGGTGGAGTTCTTGCTCTGTTAGCTCATCACTGCTGAGCAGTCTCCTGAGGAAAATCCTGGCCAGGAAACTTGGGGTTTGCAGCAGCCTCCTCGTGCTTCAGGGCGCCACTCCCTTCCTGCCACCCCTCCTGTTCTCTGCTGCCCATCCCCCTGCCAGGGGAGCGGGTGAGGCTGTGCTGGTGAGACTGGACAGGTGCCCAGGCTGGGACTGTCTGCAGAGGCCCCACCGAGGGGCGCCAGCCTTGCAGGAAGGAAAACAGCCAGAGGCCGAGGGATCCTGAAATAATAAGTGTCTGGGCTGGTAGGAGCCCTTCTCTGTCACTGCCCAGTCTCTTCATTCCTAGGAGGAGTCTGGAACCTGAGCCCTGGGAGAGAAGGAGCCAGCAAGGCTACCCGTGGGGCTGGAGCGGAGCTGGTTGGCCCCAGGTCCTGGCTCCCAGCCTGCACTGGGGGCCGTAATAAGTAGGCAGGGCCAGGGCCCACCTTTTCGTGTCGAGGCAGAGGGGCAGCCGGGAAGAGCCCAGCCTGAATGCTCAGGTGCTTGGTACGGGGGCTTCTCAAGATGCAAACCATCCATGGTCAGAGCTGGAGCAGTCTTGCAGGGTGTCTGTGGTCAACCCCGTGTCTGAGTCCCTGAGCTTCCACTTGGACTGGGATTTCGAGCTCCTATCTGCCCATCTGTTCCAAATTGTGCTTGTGGGGAAACTGAGGTACAGGAGGAAGGAATTGGGCTGAGACAGGCTGGAAATTCAGCAGCTTGCCCACACCACCTCAGCCTCCAGGCTGCTGCCTTCGTGTCCTCATGCTGCGTGCCTTGCAAAGCCCTTTCCTGAGAATGCCTCAGCACCATGCGGAAGACACCCGGCTTCAGACAGCCACTCATTAGAAAAGGGTGACAGGGGCCAGTGGCGGTGGCATGAGAGGGCTATGGAGGAGGCCAAGGCCACTGTACTTCCGGGAGCTTCTCACCTGGTCTTGAGCCAATTGCTCAGCCTACCTCAGCCTCGGCTTCCTCCCTGTGCAGAGCGAGGATAATGACCACCTCTCAGGGCTGCCCGGAAGGAGAGCAAGGCCCAGACAGAAAGTGTCCGCCCCAAAGCAAGGGCTGCCTATGTGGGCAGTGGGTGTGTGCAGGTGTGGACCTGGTCTCCGAGTTTCCTGTTCGATGGTGCTGCTCCTAGCTAGGGCCTGGGCTGTGCTCCCCATCACCCCTTGCTGCCCCCAGTGATGGCTACACATCTGTCCTGCCTGAGCAGGAAGTACGGTGGCTTTGGCCTCTTCCACAGCCCCCTCACGCCGCAGCTGAGCTGAGTGGAACTTGCCACCAAAGGAACTTGCTAAGTCACCCCTCTCCTGTAAGGCCCTTCCGGATAAAACCTCAAGGTTTGATTAAAAGCTCAGCCACTGGGGCCTGGCTGCCCGGGCTTGAGTTTAGATTCCATCACTAACTGGTTGTGTGAGCTGGGCACATGCTGTAACTTCCCTGGGCCTTGGTTTCCACATCTGGGAAAGGGTGCCCTGAAATGATATTAGGGGGGTAGGTGCTGTGGGTGCAGCGTGAGGCAGGAGCCCCAGCTTGCTCATTATTATTAATTATTAGTTAGGCTCTCCCAGATGGCCATACCTGGCATTACTGGGGGCCTCACGCTTCTGCCTGGGCCCTGTAAATGCTTGCCCCTCACGCCCTGGGCTATAGGCCAGATGTGCTGAGGGCCCTTGCCCCAGAGACTTTGGCTTTTTTCCGCTACACCATCTTCCCTTTTCCTGCTTGGCTCCACTAAAGCATCCTTGTTCCTCAGTCACCAAAGAAGCATGGTGTTGCGGGGGGAATGCTGCTCTGTGCTTCTCCCCTGTCCCAGGTTGGCCATACCCTCGATCTCCAGCGAGGGCCTCATCTGGGTCCCCGTGACCCCATTAGGCTGTGAACCCCTGAGGCAGAGATCAAGCCTGACAGCTGTTGTCCCCATTACCTGCACAGGCCTGGAGCATGGCCAGATGCTCCACAGGGTTATGGACAGACTTTCTCCCAGTGCCTTCCTCTGGCCCAGCAGGGAGAGGAGGGCCGGCGGGCACATGTGAGATTGCACAGCTAGCAATGGAGCTTCGGTCTCTCGAGGGAGTAGGCAGGACAGCTCACTTTTGCATGGGTCACAAAAATCATTTGTTTGTTTGTTTAGGGAGACAAAGTCTGACTAGTTCAGTCTGGCCTCGCACTCATGACATTAGCCCAGGCTGGCATTGAGCTTGTGGTAAGCCTCCTGCGTCAGCCTCCCGAACGCTGGGGTCACAGACGTGCACTGCCACACCTGGCTGATTCTCCCGATGTTATGATTCTCTTTTCAGTGGGAGCCCCAGTGACTGTCACTGCCTTTTTTGCAGGCAGAAGCCTCCTCTTCAGAGAAGATGGGAACTTGTTCAGGGCTGTAGTGCTGGCGAACAGTTGGGCCAGAGGAGAACGTGGTCTCTCACTCTACGTCCTGGTCACTCTGTTGTCCTTCTTCCCCTCTCTTCCTTGGCCCTTCCCTCCCTCCCCTCACTCTCTGTTTTATTTTTATTTATTTATTTATTTTTAAGAATTTTTTTATTTATTTATTTATTTTTTTTCCTGTTTCAGAACTTTTGTCTATTCACTCATTTTTATGGCCGGCTCAGCCCGCCCTGAGGGCAGGGCTGGCACAGCATGTGGTGCCGGGGATCGAACCTCGGTCCCTGAAGCCACCCAAGCTTTCCCAAGCAGGCGCTTTTAGACCACTGAGCCATCCTGCCGGGCCCCATCTCACTGTCTGTTTTAGAACTGCAGAATGAATTTAGGACCCTACACCAGCAGCCCCACCACCGAGCCACATCCCTAGCATCCTCTCCCCCTTCAACGTCTTGATACAGGCCCTCCCTGAGTTACCCAGGCTGGCCTTGCACTTCTGTTTCTCCTGCCTCAGCCTCCCAGTAGCTGGGGTTAGAGGCTGTGCCGCCCACCTCGCACCCTGTGTAGCGAAGTCCTCTGCAGTTCAATCACAGCGTTTGGCAGCTGCCCTGAGCCCAAAGGTCCCTGGGGCAGATGCTGCCTTAGCCCTTTCCTGCCTCCCCTGCCCTCCCCCTCTTGTCCTTGTCCTTTTATCCTGTGCACAAGGTCTCTGGCCTTCCTTACACCAGATAGTCCCAGACCCCTATGTCCCATCCCATCACTCTTGTTGAAAGTCAGGTCTGTTCCTACACTGAAAATGGGCCAGACCGTGGAACAGTACTAAAGGGGCAAAACAAGTTTCGGATAACTTGGTGCTGAAGTTCCTAGCCTTTCTGAATATAAGACCCCTTCGTCTTCTTATATTAACTAATACTGTAGAAATTTTCAAACACACATCTTCAACAATGACCACTCTTTGGCCCATCTTATTATTATTATTATTTTTTTAACCCTCGGCCTACACCTTTGTTCCTCTTATGGAGAATTTGGAATACTCATGGGAGCAGAGCAGGGTGGTGAATCCTGCCTGGTCCTCAGCCCACCGGCTTTCCTGATGTTCTCCTCTTACTTTGAAACAAATCCAAATAGATTTCACTATTCAGTAGTTCAGTGTATATCTCTAAATGGTAAGGGCTTCTTTTTTTGAGACAGAGTCTTGCCAAGGGGTATATCATTGAGACCAGCCTGACCAGCTACAAAGTAAGCTCAAGGCCAGCCTGAACTGCATAACAAGACCCTATAGTCTGAAAGGTTGGTGTCGAACTTTCAATACTGCTCTTGTTTCAACCCCCCTAGTGCTGGGATTATAGGCATGCACCATACCTTATTAGGACTTCTTATTTGATATAAATATCATACCATTATTGTGGCCCCTAAGACATTGGCAAAGATGCTTAAATCATCAGTTATCAAGTTTTAAAACTTTCACTTGTCTCAGAGTATTCCTATTTTTTTCTTCTTTTTAAAACATATTTCCGGGGCCCGGCGGGATGGCTCAGTGGCCTAAAGCGCCTGCTTGGGGAAGCCTGGGCGGCTTCAGGGACCGCAGGTCAATCCCTGGCACCACATGCTGCACCAGCCCTGCCCTCGAGGTGGGCTGAGCCGGCCATAAAAATGAGTGAATAAACAAACAAAGGTTCTGAAACAAGAAAAATAAATAAATAAATAAAATTTTAAAACTCTTAAAAAAAAATATTTCCCCAGGGGGCTGGGAAGATAGCTCTGTGGCACAAGTGCCTGCCTGGCAAGTGCAAGGTTGTGAGTTCAAACCCCAGTTCCACAAAAACAAAAACCAACAAACAAACAAACAAAAAAAAGATAAAGCCTTGCTGGCAGGATCACTCAGCGGTCTAAAGTGCCTTCTTAGGAACGCTTAGGCTATGGCAGGCTTGGTTTAATCCCCGGCACCACGTGCTTTGCCAGCCCTGCCCCCAGGGCAGGCTGAGCTGGCCATTAAAAAAAAAAAAAAAGAAGAATATAAAATATATTTCTTTTTTTTTTTTATTTTGGTGGGATCAGGGTTCAAATTCACAACCTTGCACTTGCCAGGCAGGCCCTTGTGCCACGGAGCTATCTACCTGGCCCCATAAAACATATTTCTTAGGGGACCGGGGAGATTGCTCAGTAGAATAAGCACTTGCCTGGCAAGCACAAGGGCCTGAGTTCAATCCCCAGTTCTGGGAAAAAAAAATTAATTTATTTGGTACAGTGTCTCACTACACAGCTCACACTCAGTGACCCTCCTGTTTCAGCCTCCCCAGCACTGGGGTTGCAGGCATGCATCACCATGTACAGTTTTAGTGGCCAGTGCAGCTGAGACTCTGGGGCCAGCACAGCATGTGGTACATGGGATCAAGCTCTGTGGCACAAGTGCCTGCCTGACAAGTGCAAGGTTGTGAGTTCAAACCCCAGTTCCACAAAAACAAAAGCCTTGCTCTGACCATGCAGGCACTTGTGCAGTTGAACTATCTTCCCAACCCCTCTAACTTCTTTTAACACATATTTGTTTAAAATCCAGGCTCAAATAAGATTCATGCCTTGCACTTGCCAGGCTAGTGCTTATTCTACTAAGCTATCTCCTCAGCCCCCTAAGAAATATGTTTTAAAAAGAAGAAAAAGTTAGGAAAACTCTAAGACAATTGAAAGTTTGAAAACTTGGGGCCCAGCAGGATGCTCAGTGGTCTAAAGTGCCTGCAGGCGGCTGCAGGGACCGTGGTTTGATCCTCCGCACCACATGCTGCGCCAGCCCTGCCCTCAGGGCAGGCTGGGACAGCCATAAAAATACATAAATAAACAAAAGTTTTGAAGCAAGAATAAATAAATAAATAAATAAATAAATAAATAAATTCTTTTTTTTTTTTTTTTTTTTTTTTTTAAAAAAGAAAACTTGATAACTGATGACTTAGGCATCATGTAAGACCTTTAAGTTCTTCACCCCTGTGGCTGAAAGTGTGGTTTGGCTCAAGTGGTAGAGCGTTCGCCTGGCATGAGTGAGGCCCTGGGTTCTAGCAGTAGCACCACACCACTCAGAAAAAAGGAAGGGAAGGAGGGAGGAAGGAGAGGGGAAAGAGAAAAAGAGCGATCCCCTCTTCCCCATCATTTTTTTTTTCTTTTTTACGGGAACTGGGTTCGAACTCACAACCTTGCACTTGCCAGGCAGGCACTTGTGCCGCGGAGCTATTTCCCTGGCGCCCCCATCATTTTAAAAAAAATTTTATTTATTTATTTATTTTTTTCTTGTTTCAGAACTTTTGTTTATTTGTTTGTTTATTTTTATGGCTGGCTCAGCCTGCCCTGAGGGCAGGGCTGGCGCAGCATGTGGTGCCAGGGATTGAACCATGGTCCCTGCAGTTGCCTGCAGGTGCTTTAGACCACTGAGCCATCCTGCCGGGCCCCTGCCCCCCCATCATTTTTATGTCTTGGTTTTGTTTATACTGGGGACCTTCTCACCGAGGTCTATGCTTGGCCCTTAAAAAAATTTTTTTTTCTTTTGAGTCAGAGACTCAGTTGCCTGGGCTGGGCTCAGATTTGCAGTCCCTCTGCCTCCTTTCCAGAATGCTGGGATTCTGGCACGTGCCTACCCTTGTTTTGTATTTTAGTTCACTTGTTAAAAGAAACAAGGCCAGATGTGGTGGCTCACGCCTGTAATCCCAGCACTTGGGAGGCTGAGGCAGGAGGATCAGTGTGAGTTTGAGACCAGCCTGGGCTACAAAAGTGAGCTCAAGGCTAGCCTGAACTACATAATGAGACCCTGTCTCAAAAAGACAAAAAAAAAAAAAAAAAGAAAAAGAAAAAGAAAAGAAACTGAGTAGCGTCCAGAGGATATAACTCAGTGAAAAAGGACCTGGGTTCAATCCCCAGTACCAGCAAGGAGCCTGGGAAGGGAGGGAGAGAGAAAGAAAGGGATGAGAAAAGGGTAGAAAGAGAAGAAAAGGGAACTGGGTCCCAAGCCTGCTGTGGTAGTACCTGCCTGTAATCCAATGATTCAAGCTTCTAGGGAGACCGAGACAAGAGGACCGTGAGCTCAAGGCCAGGCTGGGCTACAAAGTGCCGTCCCATGTCAAAAAGAAATGAAACCGAGCGGCCGGTCATACGGTTCTCCAGTCCTGTGCCTGTTGATGCATACCAGTCGTAGTTGAGCAGATTGACCCATCTTGTGCATTTCCTGTAAAATAGTCATTAGAACTAGGAATAGGAGGGGCTGGGGAGATAGCTCCACCGCACAGGTGCCTGCTTGGCAAGTGCAAGGTCATGAGTTTGAACCCTGGTCCTGCAAAAAAACAAAAAAATAAAACAAAAACAAAAATTAGGAATAGGAATCCTCAATTTTTTGGACTTAGTATCATTTATTAATGTTTCCAGCATAACTTGGTTTCCTCATTTAAAAACCCTGATTTAATGATCATGTTTAATACATTGCACCTATAATTGATCAAAGGAGCCTAGATTCCACCCCTCACAGGAGAACACCTTGGGAATGTCCAGGTCTCAGGGACTTTCCCACAACAGACGGTATTGGTTGATTGAGAAATCTGGACGAGGGTAAAAAGCCACCTTGAATTCAAGCATGCTTTCAAAGAGTTCTGTGTCCTTTTGATCCTAACAGCTGCGTGCATTTCTGGAAGGTGGCCGGATGAATCCGTGACACCCTCTTTTCCCCTTCTGGGTGCCTTTACTGGCTGAGTGTGAGACCTGTTGAATTGGTCCAGAGTGCTCCGACGGGCCCTGCAAGAACTCTGGATCTTCCAGGTCTGTTCCCATGGGCTAGAAATGCACAAGGGAGCGTAATAGATTGGACTGGGGTTCCCGCCTGGCTGTGGAAGTTTGGTGACTATCTTTTTTTTTTTTTTTTTTTTTTTTTTGTGGGACTGGGGTTCAAACTCACAACCTTGCACTTGCCAGGCAGGCACTTGTGTCGCAGAGCTATCTCCCCAGCCCCCTGTTGACTGTCTTTACCTCTCTCAAGTCATGAATTTATAAGCCAGATGGGAACAAAACATGGCCACCTCAGGCTAGGGAGGTAGCTCAGTGGCATAAGTATCTTCCTGACAAGTGTAAGCCCCTGGTTCAATCCCTGGTACCAAACAAACAAACAAAAAAAGAAGCTGTCTCAACCAGGCTTACTGTATGCCTATAATCCTAGCACTTGGGAGGCTGAGGCAGGAGGATCACAGTGAATTCAAGGCCAGCCTGGGCTGCCAAGTGAGTTCAAAGCTTGCCCGAACTGCCTAGAGAGAGAGAGAAAAAAAAAACAATACTGCCTTGTGGGGACTGTGAGAGTTTTCTCCTTCTGCTTCTCCTCCTCTCCTCCTCCTCCTTTTCTTTCCTTCCCCTCCCCTCCCCCTCCCCTCCTCCTCTCCTTCCCTCTCCCTTTCTCCTCCCTTTCCCTTCTTCTTCCTTGTTCTCATCCTCCTCCCCCTCTTCCTCCCCCTTGTCTTCCTCCTCCTCCTCCTTCCTCACCTCTTCCCCCTCCTTCTCCTTATTCTTCTGACAAGGTCTTGCTCTGTAGTTTAGGGTGGCCTGGAACCCAAGATGTTCCTCTTGCCTCAGACCCCTGAGTACTGGAATTATAGGCCGTATATCCCTCACCCTGTAGCCACCTGAGTCTTAAATGGTGGTGAAGTTAACTACGTACCGTTACAAGCTAAAGAATCCTGTACAAGTTTCAGCTTGGCTCCTTTCCTTAGGTGGTTTGCGTTTCCAGTGAGACCGAGGGCAGGAAACCTGTCTGAGCCTTTGTTTCGCAGTCCGTCATTGTCTGTGTCATGAAGGGTTGACTCTGGGTTGTCACTAATGTTCTGTGCCTTACATCCTCATTGTGCTTTTTTTTTTTTTTTTTTTTGTCTTTTTGAAACAGGGTCTCGCTATGCAGTTCAGGCTGGCCTTGAGCTCACTTTTGTAGCTCAGGCTGGCCTCGAACTTGCACCGATCCTCCTGCCTCAGCCTCCCGAGTGCTGGGATTACAGGCGTGCGCCACCATGCCCGGCTTTTTTTTTTTTTTTTTTTTTTTTTTTTTTTTTTTTTTTTTTTTTTTTTTTTTTTTTTTTTTTTTTCTCATTGTGCTTTAAAGCAAAGAGAGGAAATGGTTTTTGTCTCCTGCACTGACTCCAGTGCAGGAGTCCAGTGCAGTGTAACCAGTACAGGCTGCCTGCAGAGCTGTCCTAGGGGACGGAGTGGGAAGAATGCTGTGATTGGGAAGTGGGCACGGGAAGTAGGGAAGTGGTGCCTGTGCCCTACATGAAAATGGTTGTGGGGCCGGTGAGGTGGCTCAGTGGTCTAAAGCGCCTGCTTAGGCAAGCTTAGGCAACCACAGGGACTGCGGTTCAATGCCCGGCACTACATGCTGTGCCAGCCCCACCCCCAGGGCAGGCTGAGCCGGCCATAAAAAAAAAAAAAAGAAATGGTCGAAAGGAATGGATGTCTAATAGTGAAATTGAATCTGCATGTCCCAAGGCCTTAATACTGATAGCTCTGCCCACTGGTTGGGTTGCCATGGTAACCACTGCTGGCACCAAGAAACCACAGGAATGAAGAATGGGTCCTATTGATGCGTCTTGACCCAGGAGGGAGGGCATGTAGAAGGCCCTTCCAGGCAGGGCAGCTGGGCATGGCTGAGTGATGCCATCTGTGGTCTTTTGCCTACAGAGACCACAAATCAGAGAGCCAGAGCATGGTGTGTGTGTGTATGTGTGTGTGTGTGTGTGTGTGTGTGTGTGACACAAAGGGCAGTACCAGCAGCTGGATTTCAGGCCTTATGTTGACCACGTCAGGGTGGGCTACCTAGAAGATGCCCATAGGCCTCTGATCTCAGATGTGTCCCCTGGTCTATGTTTCACTCATCGAGCCTAGGGCCTGCCTGGGCTACTGAATGGAGGCATTGACTCTTGGCTTTGAAAGAACTCTCTTGGTGGCCTCAGTTCCAGTCTAGAAGCCAGCGCCTGAGTCCCTCTGGACCTGAAGCCTTTGAGTACTCTGAACGGTGGGGAGCCTGTTCCTCCTACAGGAACATCCTCTCTTTGAGCTGAAATCTGTGTGTCTGCGTAATTTCTTTTTTTTTTTTTTTTTTGGCGGAACTGGAGATTGAACTCAGGACCTTGTACTTGCCAGGCAGGCACTTGTGCCCCTGAGCTATCTCTCCAGCCCTGTCTACGTAATTTCTGCCTCTGAATTCTGGGATCCTCTTGGGGCCAAGCTGAGCATGTGGGTGTCCATATCAGTAGGACATTTGATGAGGTTGTCGTTGGGCTCCCCTCTACTGCCAACTCGGTTTTCTCTGGATAGGTCTCACTCTGTCCCTCCTAGTTCTCTTCACTGATTGCAGGGGACAGCCAGGGGTACACTGGAGTTTGGTAAGCTGGGATTGAGGTTGAGAGGCAGGTCTGGTTCTAAGTCAGAACCAGGCCCCCCACCGTTTGTAGGGTTAGCTTGACAGTACGGACAGGGAATTGGCCCTGGGTTTGGCCGGTGTTGGGTCTCAGTCATACTTCTGCCGCTGTAAGGTCCTGATTTCGATCTCTGGTACTGCAGGCCATGCCAGTCCTGGAACTTGGGTGCACTGTGCGGGCCCAGGCACCAGGCATGGTGGGGCATGCCTGTAATCCTGGCACTAGGGGAGGCTGAGACAAGAGGATCACTATGAGTCCGAACTGTATATCGAGACCTTGTACCAAAAAGGAGGGGGAGAGATGGCATGATGAGTACATAATGGAGCTCAATCCACATAGTTTGTGACCAGTGACCACTTCTGCCCGCAATGACACACTGTGCTCTGAGGGATGGATTTAGACTGGTGATAGCCAAAGTTTCGGGTGCAGGGGCCCAGTGGGATGGCTCAGTGGTCTAAAGCACTTGCTTGGGAAAGCTTGGGCGGCTTCAGGGACTGCGGTTCGATCCCCGGCACCACATGCTGCGCCAGCCCTGCCCTCAGGGTGGGCTGAGCCAGCCATAAAAGTGAGTGAATAAACAAATAAAGGTTCTGAAACAAGAAAAAAATAAATAAATACAATAAAAAATTCTTTAAAAAAAAACAAAAACAAAGTTTCGGGTGCATCACAGTCAGCTAGAGACTTGTTAAACCAAGGGATGCTGGGTCCCTGCTCACTAGATCTCTTGATTCCACTGGCAAATTTGTACTTCTAACAAGTTCTCTGCTGATGCTGCTACAATAGGGAACTTTTTTTTTTTTTTTTTAAAGACAGGATCTTGGGCCTGGCAGGATGGCTCAGTGGTCTAAAGCACCTGCTTAGGAAAGCTTGGGCGGCTGCAGTGACCGCGATTCGATCCCCTGCACCACATGCTGCGCCAGCCCTGCACTCAGGGCAGGCTGAGCTGGCCATACAAATAAACAATTAGGGCCTGGCGGGATGGCTCAGTGGTCTAAAGCGCCTGCTTGGGAAACCTTGGGCGGCTTCAGGGACTGCGGTTCGATCCCCAGCACCACATGCTACAGCAGCCCTGCCCTCGGGGTGGGCTGAGCCGGCCATAAAAATGAGTGAATAAACAAATAAAGGTTCTGAAACAAGAAAAAAAAAATAAATAAAATAAATAGATTCTAAAAAAATACAAATAAACAAATAAAAGTTCTGAAACAAGAAAAAAAAAAAAAGACAGGATCTTGCTATGCAATTCGTGTTGGCCATGTGCTCACTGCCATGAGCTCACTGTGTAGCCCAGGTTGGCCTCAAACTCACAGTGCCCTTTCTGCCTCAGTCTTCCAAGTGTAGATTGCAAGTATATGCGACCACACCCAGCCTAGGGAACTTGACTATGAGTAGAGAGGCCCACCTGGAGTCAGGCTGGTTCTTCTTTCTTCCTCTTTTTTTCAGTACGGAGATTGAACTCAGGACCCTGTGCTTGCCAGGCAAGCGCTTAAAAGTAAATTTATTTTATCTATTGTATTATGGCTGCAGCCCTGGGGGTGGGGCTGGCGCAGCATGTGGTGCTGGGGATCAAGCCGTGGTCCTTGCAGCTGCCTAAGCAAGCGCTTTAGACCACTGAGCCATCTTTCCAGCCCAAAAAAAGGTTCATATTGATGTATTTGTTTGTCTCTTTTTTTTTGAGACAGGGTCTCGCTGTGCAGTTCAGGCTGGCCTTGAGCTCGTTTTTGTAGACCAGGCTGGTCTTGAACTTGCACCCATCCTCCTGCCTCAGCCTCCTGAGTGCTGGGATTACAGGCGTGCGCCACCACACCCGGCTGTAAAGGTTTGGGTTCATGCTTTTCTCCCACAGGTGGTTGGCTCCAAGGCAGAAACAGGATGGCAGAGGAGGGCGGCAGCGGGGAAGGCGCTCTGCCCAGGACAGTCAGGAACCCAAGAGAGAAGGGAGGAGGCGTGGGGAGGTGCTCCCTTCCAGGGGACACCCCAGGGATTCCCCCCCAGGCCCCACCTCCTAGCAGCAAGGCAGCTGTCCGCCCCCGCGATTCATTCACCTTAGAAAAGCCGCGCCTGTGCGCGCATGAGGTGTTGGGGAACAGATCCAAAGCATAACAGCCCTGATCCAGCCAGGCTCGGACCCAGGGAGTGAAGGCCGACTGCGCCCAAGGGCCCTAAACATCTCCGCAGCCTTCCCAGCCTCTAGAGTGGGTTTCTCTTGTGTTACACTCTTGTCTTCACCCATGTTAAAGAAGAGGTGGACGGGACTGGGTGGGCTAGTGTACCCAAGGTTGTAGCTGGGGGGAGAGCCTAGAACCTGGGCTCTTGACTGAGCTACCTTTTTTTTTAAATTATAGTCCGCTCAGCCTGCCCTGGAGGGTGGGGCTGGCACAGCATGTGGTGCCAGGGATTGAACCTCCGTCCCTGTGGTTGCCTAAGCAGGCGCTTTAGACCATTGAACCATCTCGCCGGCCCTAAGCTGTCTTCAGAGTCCTAGAAACCTCTCTGCCTTCCCCTCTGCCCGATCCCCTGCCTGAAATTCCCCTTTGAAGCTCGACTTCTTTAGCTTCAATCTTTGAGCCCTGTCCCGCGACAGAGTAAATATCACTGACCGCTTCTACCTCCATAGGAAGGACTTTCCCTGAGAATGGAGAGCTCCCCCGGCTCCCTGCCCCCGATGGATACTGGAGTCTGTATTCTCAAGCTTCTGAAAGGCAGGGGCCATGTCCTATGTGTCCCCAGCGCTTGACTGCAGGCATGATCGAAAGAGAACCAGGAAGTTGGGTTGGAATGAGCACGTGTGGGTGCGAGAACCTGGTTGTCCCCAGAGCCACCCTGTCTCCTTCAAACGCAGCTCTTAGAACCGACCACCTTGCCTCCGCACGGGGCACGCTGTCCTCTCTCTCTCTCTCTCTCTCTCTCTCCCTCTCTCTCTCTCTCTCTCTCTCTCTCTCTCTCCTCTCTCTCCTCTCTCTGCCCGTCTCGGCCCTTCCGTCCGTGTGGGAAAGGAGGCTCCGGGCTTCTCACGTTGCACTGCTGCGTGACCCTTGTTCTCCAGATGCTGCCGCTCCTCACAGCTGGGATTGCATCTTTTTTTATGGCATGTTTGCAGTATGTAGTGGTCACATTCCTCGTGGGGAACTGGTACATGCACACAGCACATACTTTTTTTTTCTTTTTGAGATAGGGTCTCACTATGCATTTCAGGCTGGCCTTGAGCTCACTTTTATAGCCCAGGCTGGCCTCGAACTCGCACTGATCCTGCTGCCTCAGCCTCCCAAGTGCTGGGATTACAGGTTTGCGCTACCATGCCCAGCCCGCACAGTGCATCTTAATTCTTCTGTCCACCCTTTTTCTCTCCCTTTACTCCCCCACTTTCCTCTTTGTCACCTTTTCTCTTGCAAAAGATCATCTCCTTGTTTGCTGTTATCTAGCTTTTATTCTGTTCTTTATGTATGTTTTAGGTTTCTCATATAAGAGAAACCATGCTATTGTTAAGCATGTGTGTCTGATTTTTAATTTTTTTTAAATTGTATTTACTACAGGGTTTATAGGGTCTCCCTACATAGATCAGACTCATAGTGATCCTCCTGGCTTTTGGGTTAGTTCAGTGGCTTAATTAAGTGCCTGAGCCGGCAATCCTAGTCAGGCACAGGGGCTGGTTGTTGAATCCCCACACCCACCCTTAAGGCAGCAAAAACGAGCCAAAAAAATAAACCCTTCTCATAGTGATCCTCCTCTTTTCAGCTCCCCAAGTTGCTGGAATTACAGGCACGTTCCATCACATCTAGTCTCAGTCGCCACTGTACCACACAGCATGCCAGGGATCAAACCCTGTCCTGGCGTCTGCTTGAGCAGGTGCTTTAGTCTGCAGAGCTATCTGGCCAGCCCATGTGTGTCTGATTTAATGACTTCTTTAAGGGGGGATAGTAGTACTCCATTATGCATAACCACATTTTCTTTATCCACTCATCTGTTGATGGGCATATTGGCTACTTCCAAGTCAGCCAATATGAGTTGTGCTGCTATAAACACGGATATGTATGTATTGAGGAGATATAATGTCTGTAAGATACTTACAAGGATGTAGGTCAGACAAGTGGAGTTTCTAGTTTTCTTTTTTTTTTTGAGACAGGGTCTCGCTATGCAGTTGAGGCTGGCCTTGAGCTCACTTTTGTAGCCCAGGCTGGTCTTGAACTCGCACCAATCCTCCTGCCTCAGCCTCCCGAGGGGTGGGATTACAGGCATGAGCCACTATGCCTGGCTTACTAGTTTTCATTTTTTTAATCAATCTTTTTTTCTTTTTAAGAATTTTATTTTATTATTATTTTTTTCTCATTTCAGAACTTTTGTTTGTTTAGTTATTTTTATGGCCAGCTTAGCCTGCCCTGAGGGCAGGGCTGGTGCAGCATGTGGTGCTGGGGATTGAACTGCAGTCCCTGAAGCCACCTAAGCTTTCTTTTCTTTCTTTTTTTTTTTTTTCTAAGCTTTCCTAAGCAGGCACTTTAGACCACTGAGCCATCGTGCCGGGCCCCTCTAGTTTTCGTTTTGTGAGGAAATTTCTATACTAATTTCCATAGTGGTTGTTCTAACTTACAGTCCCACCAACAGTGTAGAAGTGTAGAAGTGTTCCTTCTTCCCTATAGTCTTGCTGGTTTTTTTTTTTTTTTTTTTTTTTTTGAGACAAGGTTTCACTATGCAGTTCAGGCTGGCTTTGAGCTCCCCTTATGGCCCAGGTAGCCTTGAACTCACAGCAATCCTCCTGCCTCAGCCTCGAGTGCTGGGTTACAGGTGTGTAGCACATGCCCGGCTGCTAGCATTTATTATTATTTAATTAATTAATTTTCTTTTGTCTTTTTTGAGACAGGGTCTCGCTATGCAGTTCAGGCTGGCCTTGAGCTCACTTCTGTAGCCCAAGCTGGTCTCGAGCTCACATCGATCCTCTTGTCTCAGCCTCCCAAGTGCTGGGATTACAGGCGTGAGCTACCACGCCGGGCAGAATTATTTAATTTCTTGATGGTAGCCATCCTTTCTGGAATAGGATGGAACCTCAATGTTGTTTTAATTTTCATTCCTCTAATAACCAGAGATGTATATTCATATATGCATGGGGCATTTGTGTATCTTCTGTGAAGTATTTATTCATGTCAGCTGCCATTTAAAAATTTTTTGGGGGGCCCGGCAGAATGGCTCAGTGGTCTAAAGCGCCTGCTTGGGAAAGCTTGGGTGGCTTCGGGGACCGCGGTTCGATCCCGGGCACCACATGCAGCGCCAGCCCTGCCCTCAGGGCGGGCTGAGCCGGCCATAAAAATGAGTGAATAAACAAGCAAAGGTTGTGAAACAATAAAAAATAAATAAATCTTAAAAAAAAAAATATTTTTTTGGAACTTTTTTTTTCAAGTATTTATTTGCTTTTTTTTTTTCTTTTCGGGATCAGGGATTCAATTTAGACCCTTGTGCTTGCCAGGCAAGTGCTTATTCCACTGAGCTATCTCCTCAGCCTACCATTTGTATTTTTCTTTTTCTTTTTTTTTTTTCATACCATTTGTATTTTTCAATCTTTTTTTTTTTTTTTTTTTTTT
>PVJA010017514.1:0-14876 GCA_004027025.1 Myocastor coypus | reverse complement strand
TTTTGTTGCTGAGCTACATCCCGGCCTCTAGCATTTGTCATTAGTTGATTTCTTTATGACAGCCATTTTTTCAGGGGTGAGATAGTATCTCAGTGTTATTTTAATTTGCATTTCTTAAATAACCAGTATGCAGAACATTTTTTCCTGTATTTATTAAATTTTTTTTTTCCTGTATCCTTTTTTGGCTTTTTGAGACGGGGTTTCACTATACAGTTTGAGCTGGCCTTAAACTCACTCAAACTCAAAGCAGTTACCCTGCCTCAACCTGCTGCATGCTGAGATTACAGGTGTGTACCACCATGTCCAGCTGATTTGCCCATTTTTTAATTGGGTCATTTATTTTTAGGGGTTCTAATTTTTTAAATATTTAAAAAAAACATTTTATTTTATTTTTTTTTAAAGAATTTTTTATTTTATTTATTTATGTTTTTCTTGTTTCATAACCTTTATTTGCTTATTCACTCATTTTTATGGCTGGCTCAGCCTGCGCCCTGACGGCAGGGCTGGCGCAGCATGTGGTGCCGGGGATTGAACTGCGGTCCCTGAAGCCGCCCAAGCTTTCCCAAGCAGGCACTTTAGACCACTGAGCCATCCCGCTGGGCCCCAACATTTTATTTATTTAAAGATTTTTTAATATATATAAAAAATAAAAAGAAATAAATTCTACATGTTAGTCTTCTGCCCAGGGAATAGCTGGCAAAAATGTTTTCCCATTCTGTAGGCAGTGTCTCTTCACTTGGTTAGTTGTCACCTTTGCTGGGCAGAAACTTAAATCTGCTATGATCTCACTTGTTGATTCTTGCTTATTGATTCTTGGTACTGTTTCTTGTTCACCTGGGCTTCTGTTCAGGAAGTCCTTGCCTCCGCCTGTGTCCTTAAGACTTTTACAGATTTTACCTTCTAGCCAATGAGACTGTGTCCTTCTTTTCACATGATGTGAGTGCAGAGCAGAGAATCAGATTGAGCAAATGAATGAATGAATGAATGAATAGCAACGTGCATGCATGTGGTCACTAAGAGCAGGAGAGACAGGAACGGTAGCTTGCTAGGGCACTGTTTCCCGATATCGGTCAGACAAGGGCACTGAAGAACAGTCTGGGGGTGATCAAGGTGACTTACCTGCCAGTACCAGTTAGAGCTTGTTTGGCCACAAGTGACAAAAGTACCCAGAAAGCTGTGGTTCAGATAAAAGGTATTTGTTTCTCTTTCATGTCAAAGTTCACAGGGAAGCAGTTCAGGGCTAGCAAATTAAATCTTCACTCACCAGGGACAAGTTTTATATTTTGTTGTGCTATCATCCACAACTAATAGCTTCTACCTGATGGTCTAAAATGGCTGCTTGAGCTCCAGACGTCACTCATGGGTTGTAGGCAGCAGGATTCTGTGTGAATCTGGAGGGTGGGAGCGTGGAGTCCAGAGTCTCAGCCAGCCCAGATTTCTGACCCTGTGTCCACACCCGCCTCCAGGTGCTGGAAGGAGACCAGGCCATCCTGCAGAGAATCAAGAAGGCCGTGCGGGCCATCCACAGCTCCGGCCTTGGTGAGTGAGTTGGCCTGGTGCCCTGAGCCCAGCCTGGAGCAGACTCTGAGCCCCTTGCTACCCTACCCCTGCAGGCCATGTGGAGAACGAGGAGCAGTACCGAGAGGCCGTGGAGGCCTTGGGCAACAGCCATCTGTCCCAGAACAGCCACGAGCTGTCCACGGGCTTCCTGAACTTGGCGGTGTTCACTCGAGAGGTGGCTGCGCTCTTCAAGAACCTGGTGAGGCACCTGCTCCTTCCCTTGCCAGCCCTCAGGCCCGGCTCAGAAAGAGTCAGCTTTGTCCCTTCTTTGGAAGGGACAGTCAGAAGTCCCTTGACTTCTGACACATGACGTGGGGTCTCTTTCCAGCTCTGATTCACTTTTTCTCTGGCTTCTTGCCTAACCCTTCTCTCTGTTCTTTTCTTTGGGGGGGGGGGGTCCTCACCTCCTCCCCACTCTTTGTCCTCTGCTTTCCCAGTGGCGCCTGCTTCACCTTCAGATCCTACAACTGCCTCCAACTCCCTAAGTCGGTTGGTCTCACACACAGCCTGGTGGCTTCCAGTACCCCCCATTGATGGCCTCCCAAGTGACTGTCTCCCTGTCCTTTCGTTCTCCAGCTCGGGGCTGCCCTGTGATGCCAGCCTCATGTATGGACAGGCCCAGCACTCAGGCCCTCCCATACCTGAGCTCATCTCATCCGGGTGCATGGCTCTGTGGGGCTGGCATGACTGTTTTCCCATTTCACAGCCTAGGAATCTGGAACATGGGCAGTGTGGTGTGTGAGGCCCTGCATGGCATTTGAACCCAGGTTGTCAGGCAGCACCTGGCTGCACTACCTCCTGGGAGAGCCTCACCTGCCCCCTTAGCTGTGTGGCGCTGGACTGGCCTCTCACTCTGCTTCTGCTCAGGGTCCCGCCTGGCTCGCAGGGGCTGCATCAGCTCTAGAGGCAGTGTGTGTGGTCAAGCATTGCTTGTGGGTTCCCCTCTAGCTTGGAGTCCCTGCTCTGCTGTTCTGGAGGTTACACCCCCCGTTTGCCTAAGTCCCAGGTCTCTCTCATCTGTTACAACTCGGGTGACAGTAGCACCCACCTCACAGAAAGTAAGTTCAGGGCCCATTCCAGGCAGGCACTCAGTAACTGGTGACCAACACAGTGTCAACTGAACCCGTGTCCTCCTCTGCCTGTGGCTCTCCTCTCCCTGTTTCATTGACACTACTGTGCTCTGAGAGTGGGCTTCTTGATGGCCATTGTCCTGGCAGCTGATCACTTAGGAGAGTCAGGGACTGCCTCAGAGAGCCACAGTCTCCTGGGGGAGACAAGACAGGTGTGGGATGACGCAGCCGTACCAGCATTGTGGCGCAAACTGAGGCCAGTGGATGGGTTCAGCCTAGTGCAGCTGTGTTCAAGAAGCGAATGCTCAGCCCAGGTCAGCAGCAGTGCTTGGCAGGGCTTCCTGGAGGAGGGGAGACCCAAGCTGTGTCTGTCAGGCCCCTTTGGGCGTCAGAGAACGGAAACTCAACTCCGAGTAGCTTAATTTTTTTTTTTTAACAAGAGAATTTATTGGCCTCTGTAACAGCAACGCCAGGAGTGCAGCTGGCTTTATGCTCTGCCCCTTTCTTAATTTCTCTGTCTCTGCTCAGTGGAGAAGACAGACCAGCTACCTTGGAGTGCACCTCACCGTCCGGAAGACTGTCTTTCCTTCATGATTGTAGGAGGGGGAAAAAAAACAGGGAAAATCCTGATTGGCTACTTTGGGTCACATGTCTGTGCCTGACCCAATCCCTGCATCCCTGAGGCAGGTGCTCTGGTCAGATTGGCTGCTGTAGGTTCCCCACAGAAAGAGTTTTTCTTGCCATTGGAAGGGGAATCACCAAACTGACCTGGTTATACTGAGACAGGAGAATGGAGGGGACTCCTGGTGAGGAGCAGAGAGAACTGTGGTCTCTTCTAGAGTGGAGAGGCAATGCCAGGGTAGTCCGGGCTGCCACCTCGCCATCCCCTCCCCACCATCACCTTCTGTCTCTCTCCCTGCTTCCTGCACCCACATGGTGCCCTTTGCCTTTCGATGTTTCACTGTGCTGAGGCCCTCAGGTCCAGTCACCCAGAGCTGGAGTAGGGTCTGCTTTTTCCAGGTTCAGAACCTGAACAACATTGTCTCTTTCCCGCTGGACAGTCTGATGAAGGGGCAACTGCGGGATGGGCGGCAGGTGAGTCCCTGCAGGAAGTGGGGCAGAAGAAGAGAAGGGGTGGCACGGGAGGCAGGGTTGGGCTGAGGGCGCGGCCCGGAGGGAGTGCTTAGGGTGGCCCCTCCGTACTGCTGCCCTTGGAGGCCTGAGGACCTGGGTGCCCTACTGTGCACGGCCTGTGAGGTTGTGTCTGTAGGTGTTCCGGTCCCCATCTGCAGGCCCCAGGAGAAGGTGGAGCCACTTGTGGTTCCCATAGCTCATGTATGAAGGAGCCAGGGTGGGAATTGGGCTGCTTTCCACACTTGGCAGTTCTGGTCAATGCTGAGCAGAGCCCAGAGGAGGTGACAGACTAATCTCCCTGGGCACTGTGCCCCACAAGGCCCAGGGGAGAAGCTGTCCCCCTCTAGAGGGTCCCCTCTTTTTCTTGGCTGCCCACAGGCCTGGGAAACACCCGAACCAGATGGGTAGCTTTTTCTCTGTGGAAGCCAGAGCTGTTCAGGAGGGCATGAGCAGCCCAGCTGGAGGAGGCCCAAGCTAGGGCGCAGTCATGTCTCAACGGCTTGCTGTGCAGCCTTGCTCTCTGTGCATAAAGTTTCTGTGCATAAAGTTTCTTGACCAAAACCATTTCTGGTGAGAGGCTGATCTGCACCAGGCAAGAGAAAATGGTCAAATGAAGTTAGGAGAGGAGTGTGTCCCTCATTCTCCACCCTCATCATCCTCAGGATCATCTTCACCTTCTGAGGGACAGGGGTTGGCTGGAGAAGAGCCCCGAGTAGTGGAGAGGAGCCTAGGGGTAGAGTCACTCTAAAGGTAGCAGAGTTGATCTGCCCAGCGTGCAGGCTTCCCTTTGGGCAAATTGTTGTCTGTTAAATGCAGGATTCCAAAAAGCAGCTGGAGAAGGCATGGAAAGACTACGAAGCCAGAGTGTAAGTGGCTGCGGTCGAGTGGCTTGCCCAGGAGGGAGACATTTGTGCTGCAGCGGGAGGGGGCACACCCTCTCCATCTCACACTCACGCATTCCTTTCCATGGGACCCCAGTTTTGTCCACATGCTAGTGAGCTGCAAGGTGTGGTGTGATTCCACCCTTCTTGCCAGATCAGCCTCCTGGAAGGTTTCGAAGGTGCTGGTGGCAGCTGTCAGATACCTTTCAAGCCTCCCCCAGCCCCAGGTTCTATGCAGGGACCAGGGCTATCTAGTCTGTTTTAGGCAGGTCTGTGGGGAGCTGCAGGAAGCCAGGAAATCGATCAAGTGTGTGTAGGTGGGGCTGGGCCTCAGTGCCTAAAGCAAACAAGTTACCCGAGCCCTGAGAAAAAACATCCTGTTGAGAAAAACATCCTGTCTGGTTCAGGCCAGCTATTGGTCACTGGGTAGCCTGTGTCAAGTGATACAAACTTTGCAAAAGCATAAAGGATCATTATTTTGTGTGTGGTTGAGTTAGTCTTGCCCATCAGGCCGACTGGTGATTTACCTAGCCCAGCCTTTCCTCTTAACCTTTTTCATTTCTACCTCTGCATCTTTGGCAGTAAGACCAAATGGATCCCTACACAGGTCCGCTTCAGGTCTTCAAAGAGGGCTAGTGATAACTGTGCGGGGTCAGAGTGGAGATAGAAACGGCCCGGATAGCACACTCAGTGCTTAGATCTCTTTGAGCCAGAACTGGGCCCAAATAACACACAGTGGGCCTGAGGGGCAGAAGCTCAGACACCTGCTCCTAGCATCTCCTCCAGCCCGGTTGTGATCTTGACATTTCAGTTCTCGGGGCCTCAGCTTTGTCATCTGTGAGATGCTTCTTATGAAAGACACAGCATGACTGCTGCCATCAGATGGTGGGATCCAGAGAGGCCAGGAAAGATGGAACCCGTATAAGCACAAATGTTGGTTATCAGCTGCCACTAAGGGTCTTTTTTTCTAATTTTTTTTATTTTAAAGAGTAAAAATAGAAACAAAGAAAAAAGCAGTAACAAGTAAGAGTATAGTACAGAATTTCAAAACAAAAATTTAACAATAGTTACATTATATATTTTAATTGACAAATCAGTATAGATCAACAGACATAGGTATGTAAGACTGATCAAACAACTAAATATTAACACTTTCTTTTTAAATTATTTTTTTTTCAAATAATTTTTTATTTTATTTATTATTTATATCTTGTTTCAGAACCTTTGTTTATTGACTCATTTTTATGGCTGGCTCAGTCCTCCCTGAGGGCAGGGCTGGCACAGCATGTGGTGCCGGGGATTGAACCGTGGTCCCTGAAGCTGCCCAAGCTTCCCCAAGCAGGCGCTCCAGACCACTGAGCCATCCCGCCAGGCCCCAACACTTTCTTTTCTTTTTTTTTTCTTGTTTCAGAACTTTTGTTTGTTTGCTTATTTATTTTTATGGCCGGCTCAGCCTGCCCTGAGGGCAGGGCTCGGTCCCTGCAGCCACCTAAACTTTCATAAGCAGGTGTAGACCACTGAGCCATCTTGCCAGGCCCCATCCTGGTTGTTTTTTTTTTTTTTTTTTGTGGGACCAGGGTTCAAACTAACGACCTTGCACTTGCCCAGCAGGCACTTGTGCCTCGGAGCCATCTCCCCAGCTCCTCCTGGTTGTTTTTTAAGAGATCTTTTCTTATCTTTTCACTAGCTGCGACTGTGTCTTCAAGATCTGAGACTCTTCACTTTGGTTCATACAGTTTTGCCAGCTTGTGAATGAGATTTTATTTTCTTGTATATCTCTTTCAAGTGATCTGTATCTTTCCTATATTGTTCCATCAGGGAATCTTATCATTTTTCTATTCTGTAATTTTTTATCAGTGTCTTCTTTAGTAGTACTGAAGTCTGTCATTATAGTTATTCTTTCTCTCTCTAGTTCAGAGATTATTTCTGCTCTGTTCTCTCTACCTTTCTGTAGTTATTTCCCTACTTTAGATGCTGCTAATTTAGAGATGTCTTTTTTAACTTCAGAGGTTATTTCTGTCCTGTACATTTCTGCAGTTGTTTTTCCGTTTCTGAGTCTATTATTTTTTTTAAAGAATTGTTTTTATTTTATTTATTTATTTTTTTTCTTGTTTCAGAACTTTTATTTATTTACTCATTTTTATGGCCAGCTCAGCCCGCCCCGAGGGCAGGGCTGGCGCAGCATGTGGTGCGGGGGATTGAACCACGGTCCCTGAAGCCGCCCAAGCTTTCCCAAGCAGACGCTTTAGACCACTGGGCCATCCTGCCAGGCCCCTCTGAGTCTATTAATTCATGCTTTTTTTTTTTTTTTTTTTGTCTTGTTTGAGACAGAGTCTCGCTATGCAGTTCAGGCTGGCCTTGAGCTCACTTGGTAGCCCAGGCTGGTCTCGAACTCGCACCGATCCTCCTGCCGCAGCCTCCTGAGTGCTGGGATTACAGGCGTGCACCACCATGCCCAGCTGCATTTCTTTTTTTACTTAACATGTTATCTCTGATCGAGTTGCTCTATACATTTCTGCACTTCTCTGTCTACCTCAGAAGCAACTGATTCAGAGATTTCGTTTGCATGATTCCCGTTTTCTTATAAGGTAGTGTCACCTGTATGTGTTACAGGTGGGCTCCAGACCTGAGATTTCATTTTGCTCCTTGTCTGTATCATTCTGTTTTATAAGAGTGACCTTTGGTCCAAGACTGCATGCCCACGGGTTAATTGTTCATTCCAGGCTGCTGGGTCGCCTGAGCTGCTTGTAGGTTGGGGAGGGAGGTCTCACTCACCTGGTGGGCCTTGCTGCTGGATAGGCTACTAAGCTTACGTCGGGCTGCAGGTCTGACTCATGTGGCGGACCTGATGCTGGATAGGCTACACTTGTGTCTGGCTGAAGATCTGACTCACATGGCAGACCTAGCTGCTGGATAGGGTGCACTTGCAGCGGGCCGGAGAAGGTCTCAGGCAGGCTGGAGGAGGTCTGAGGTGGCCAAAGGTCTCATGTGGGCTAGAGGAGGTCTCAGGCAAGAACCTGCATGCCTGCTTCCCTTGCTTGTCTCCCGCAGAAGCCAGAGGGCAGGTTCTCAGTCCAGCTTGAGGTCTGTGTGTGCTCCTGCTTTGACACCCACTGATCTTGGATGCGTACTTGTGATAGGGATTTGAAGGGCTGATCTGCAGAACCAGGCCAGAAGCACCTGGGCCCTGGTCCAAACGAAGCCAGCAGATTGTGCTTTCTGCTGTAGTCCTGGGAGCCCCTCAAATAAGGTTCTTGTGTACCCTAGTCTGGGTTCAAATCCTGACTCCGCACTTCACAGCTGTGTCACCTGAATTAGTGTTGACTTGCTTCAGCCTGTAATTTCCCCTGTTTATAAAAGTGGAAAAGGCTTAGTATAGTATCCACCATCTCTTCTGTGTGTTAAGTCTTCCGTGCATGGTATTTCACTGAGGTATAGATAAGGATCCCTATTTTTCAGATTAGGAAACTGAGGCTACAAGAATGGAAGTAATGCAGTCAGTAAACAGAAGAGCCAATATTGATCCCACTCTGTTGTTCCTGCCCAGGGTTAGTCCTCTTGGGGGCAGAACTGCTAAGCAGGATGTCTCCTTTACACGGGCTTCGTGGTTCCATGAGCCCAGCCTGAGATGTGGAACCACTGTTGTGGCTGCCAGCAGGTGGTCTGAGGGGTGTTAGAGTTCCAGGACCACACAGATCCACCCTTCCCTGAAGAGGGAGAAGAGCCAGCCCTTGAGATCTGTGGGAGAAAGTGTCACGTTATTTTCTTTCTTTACAATTTTTTAAAAATTTCATTTGAGGGGGCCCGGCGGGATGGCTCAGTGGTCTAAAGCGCCTGCTTGGGAAAGCTTGGGCAGCTTCAGGGACCGCGGTTCGATCCCCAGCACCACATGCTGCGCCAGCCCTGCCCTCGGGGCAGGCTGAGCCAGCCATAAAAATGAGTGAATAAACAAACAAAGGTTCTGAAACAAGAATAAAAATAATAAATAAAATTAAAAATAAAAAAAATTTCATTTGAAAGTAAAAATAGCAGAAACAAAGATAGAAAAACAGTAACAAGCAAGAGTACATATAATGCAGAATTCCAGAACAGGAACAAAAATTTAACAGTAATTGTATTACATTTTCATCATCAAATCTGTTTAGATTAATAGATACAGGCATGTAAGATTGGTCAAATAATTAAACATTAACACTTTCAATAAACCTTAATTTGTTTTTATAACTTTTCCAAATGCATTTTGTATTTGCCATTCTAAAAAAAAAATTATAGGGGTTGAGGAGACAGAAAATGCGAGGTCCTGAGTTTGATTCCTGGTACCCCCCCCCAAATTAATTAATTAGTTAATTTATTTTTCTTTTGAGTTCTTATACTAGGGAGACTATATGATATCTGCGTATGTAGGTCTGGTTTATTTTACTTATGAGTATGTTAAAGATATATCCACTTATATATGAACTCTTCTAATTTATCATTCTTCATAGCTGAGTATATTCCATTGTATGAAAATACCACATATTTCCAACTATTCAGTCATGTTATTTTCAACCACAAGGATGGAAAGCATCTTCTTACTCTTACCTAAAAAGAAAAGAACAGCCAGGCCCGGCATGATGGCTCAGTGGTCTAAATCACCTGCTTAGGAAAGTTTGGGCGGCTGCGGTTCGATCTCCGGCACCACATGCTGCGCCAGCCCTGCCCTCAGGGCAGGCTGAGCCGGCCATAAAAATAAATAAACAAACAAAAGTTCTGAAAAAGTAAAATATATTTAAAAATTCTTAAAAAAAAAACCAAAACAGCCAGATGTGTGGTGTACACCTGTAATCCCATTACTCGGGAGGCTGAGGCAGGAGAGTTACTTCAAATCTGAGGCCAAACGGGGCTACTAGTGAATTTAAGGCCAGCCTAAACTCTAAACTACATAGCCAGACCCTAGAGAGAGAGAGACACACAGACGGATGGACAGACAGAAGGGGCAGATAGTGGCTGGGAATAATAGCATAGGTCTGTAACCCCAGCTATTCCAGAGGCTGAGGCAAGAGGATGACAAGTTTGAGTCCAACCTGAGCAATCTTGTAAGAACTTGGCTCCCAGAACAATATTTTTTTTTTTTTTTTTTTTTTTTTTTTTAGCAGAAGGGGTGAGGGGCTGGGCATGGTGGTGCACACCTGTAATCCTAGCACTTGGGAGGCTGTATCAGGAGAATTGCTGTGAGTTCGAGGCCAGCCTGTGCTGCACAGTGAATTCAAGCCAGCCTGAACTGCACAGCAGAAACCCTATTTCAGAAAGACAAAAAGTTGGGGCTGGGGAGATAGGTCCAAGGCACAAGTGCCTGCCTGGCAAGTGCAAGGTTGTGAGTTTCAACCCTGGTCCCACAAAAAAAAAAAAGACAAAAAGTGGAAAATGGGTGATGGGTATAACTCAAGTGCGATGGCCCTGGGTTTGGTGTGGGGCTAAATCCCAGCTGCTCAGGAGACTCAGCCAGGAAGATCAAAGTTTGAGGCCAGCCTGGGCAATTGAGCAAAACCCTGTCTCAAAATAAGGGCTGAGGATGTAGCTCAGTATCTAGGCTCTGGGTTCAATCCCCAGTACTGCCACCAACAAAGCAAGAATATAAAGATTTGTTTTGTGTGGTGCGGGGGATCCTAAGGCTGGTGATGCTGGGTAGATGTGCTGCTACTAGCTGTGTACCCCCAGCCCACAGCCTAAGGTTCTGTAGGCTTGCATGGGAAACTCTCAGGCCCAGAAGAAGGAAAGCACTCCGTAGTGCTGTAAGCTTCACAGCCTCAGTCCCTTGCAGCCAATCAGCGTTAAGACACCCAAGTCCCACCTGGCCACTACCTGAGACTGTCCGGTCCTACTCTCAAACCCTTTGCACTGTTCTTAGGCTGAAGAGCTTCACATGGTCCTGAACTGGCTGGAAGGGGTCTGGGGCCTTTTGGCCTCTGCCAGCACCCTTTCCTTGCCCTGTCCCGCTCTGTATGGTCCCCTCAGTTTGTTGTATCCTCCCAGGGAAAAGGCTTGCATAGTGTATGGTCCCCATGCAGTAGGTCCTTAATCAAGGGGCGGATGGAAGGATGGTGGGTGGGAGAAGGGCTGAGGAGGGTTTCTCTTGACCTCTCTTCTCTTGCCACCCAGGGCCAGGCTGGAGAAGGAGCGGGAACGGGCCAGGGTGACAGGAGGGCTCCCTGGGGAGGGGGCCCAGGACGCACAGCGAGAGCGCCGTATCTTCCAGCTGCACATGTGCGAGGTAAGGATGTCCGGTGTAAGGAAGGGAGCTGAGTTTGTCTCCTTATAGCCCTTAAATGAGTCTCCAAAGAACTAGTCACAGGCTCAGCTCAGGTCCTGGCCATGTGGCTTGTGAGATGTCACCAAGGATCAGTTACACCCAAGAAAAGTAGTCTGAAGGATGTGGACCAAGCCTCCTCCCCAGAATCTGGTGTCTGTTTGCATCCTACATCTTGCCCCGCCCATCGTGCATCTTGCCCCGCCCTCCTGCAGTATCTGCTGAAAGCTGGGGAGAGCCAGATGAAGCAAGGTCCCGACTTCCTCCAGAGCCTCATTAAGTTCTTCCACGCCCAGCACAAGTATGTATCTCCTTGTCCCCCTCTAAGCCTGAAGAGTGGTACAGCAAGCGCCTCCCTAGGGGCTGGCAGGGTCATATCACCTTCACAGTTCATTTCTGTCAAGTGCCCATATGTCAAGCACTAAAGGACTTTACACATGTGATCTCCCTCAGTCCCCCAACTCCTCTGTGGCAGGTAACAGTTATTGCCCCCATTTGACAGATGAGAAAACTAGTAAGAGAGATCAGAACCCAGATACTTGCCTCTGAATGTCCATCAGATCATACACCCCTGGGTGCCCTGTGGTCCTCACAGCACCTTCCACCACACAGTGGCTTCATCTTCATTTCCATTTTTCTCCGGATTCAACTTGGGCCTCTGATCCCCATTAGCTTTTTCCAGGATGGCTGGAAGGCAGCTCAGAGTCTGTCTCCCTTCATTGAGAAGCTGGCCGCCTCAGTGCATGCAGTAAGTCGGGACTCAGCCTTGGGCGAGTGGTCAACCCCTGTCCTTCAGGACAAGCTGTGGGAGTGGGTGTGCCCTGCTGCCCGTGGAGTGAAGCACTGGCTTGGCACATCTGCTGGCTGGCTATGTCCTGTCCTCTGTCCATAGCTGCGTCAAGCCCAGGAGGAGGAGCTACAGAAACTGACCCAGCTCCGGGACTCTCTTCGAGGGTCGCTGCAGCTGGAAAGCAGAGAGGTGAGGGCCTGAGTCTTCCTGATAGGAAACCCCTCCCCAGGGTACCAGCGAAAAGGGAGACAGGCAGGACCCCAGTGTGGAGTGCTCCTTCCCAGTCCAAGGCCTCCTTTGCATGTCTAGGGGCAGGAGCATCTGAGACGGAAGAACTCTGGAGGTGGCTACAGCATCCACCAGCACCAAGGCAACAAGCAGTTTGGGACAGAGAAGGTGGGCTTTCTGTACAAGAAGAGCGATGGGTGAGTAACTCTGGGAACTTAGTTAACTTCCCTAGAGGGACTGTGTTTTATCATTTGTGTAAACCCTGAAGGTTCCAGGCCCTTCCACTCTCTGGCAATACAAAATCAGCTAAGGAAACCTGTGTGTGCACACTTCTGCCAAAGGTTACTGGTTGTTCTAGAGAGCAGCAGCAAAGAGTTATTGAGCACTTACTGTGTCCTCCCCTGATCAGCTGCATATAATAAAATAACCATGCCTTGATGTGAAAAATGTCCACTGTGGCCTGCTCCCTGGTGAGAAAAAAAAAAAAAAAAAAAGCTGGTAGTTCTTCACTGCTGTGATCAAGTAACCCGAAAAAGACACCTTAAAAGCGGAAAGACTGATCCTAGTTCAGGGTTTTGCAGGGTTCAGTCCATGGTCTACTGGTTCTGTGTCTGAACTTGTGGGTAGGCAGAAAATCACAGAGGAAGGGCAAAGTGGAGCAAAGCTGCTCACCTCAAGGAAGTGAGGAGACCAAAGGGGCCAGGGGCCACGGGCTAGCTGGAGCCCCCACAGCCATACCCCAGGACCCACTCCCTTCAGCTAGCTCCCACCTCCTCTGTTTTTCTTACCCCCCCCCAGTAATGCCATTCACTTATGTTTATATCAATGGAGTTGTGTCCCGATGGAGCTAGAGAGCCCTTGTCATTCACTACCACCCGAAGGCTCACCCTGGTGCCCATGAGACTTTTGGTGCCTGTTTTAGATCTAAATTGTAACCGGCCCTTGAGGAATAAAGATCCGTGCTTCTACTTACAGACCTGTCTTTTTTTTTTTTTTTTTTAAATAACTTTGAAGAGACAAAGGATGATTTTTTTTTTTTTTTTTTTTTTTTTTTTTTTTGAGACAGGGTCTCACTATGCAGTTGAGGCTGACCTTGAGCTCATTTTTGTAGCCCAGGCTGGTCTCAAACTCACATCGATCCTCCTGCCTCAGCCTCCCAAGTGCTGGGATTACAGGCGTGAGCCACCACGCCCGGCTATGACAAAGGATGAATATTTAGCTATTTAATTTTATTTATTTATTGCTTTCCTTGGGATTGAACTCAGGTCTTCCAACTGAGCTATATCCTCACACTTTTTTTTTAATTTTTGGCGGGACTGGGGTTCAAACTCATGATGTTGCACTTGCCAGGCCATGAAGCTGTCTCAAACTGTTTTTATTTATTATTTTTATTATTATTGTTTTTTTTCTTTTTTTTTTTTTTTGAGACCAAATCACTTTATTGGGGGCTTGGGATTAGGGAGAAGCCATCCAAAAGATGCTTCACATGAGATCTGATGTTCGTGTCACGGCTCGATCTGTCCTGGTCCATCATCTCGAAAAACTTTTGAGATAAGATCTCACTAAGTCCTTGAACTGTCCAAGGGGGCTCAAACTTTTAAGTTCTCCCATGTTAGTGTCCTTAGAGTGCTAGGCTTACAAGTGTGCACCACTGACCCCAGCTGAATATTTACCTTTCCCGAGAGAAGTGTTAAGCCGAGGTAGGTCATGGATTTGCTTTCTTATTTTGGGGTCTCAGTATTTGTCTTACTTGAAGTGTAATTTATCTATTGTGCTCAAGAGCCCGTTCATTCTTCCTCTCCGACTGGGATCTCCCTAATGTTCCAACATTCCCTAATGGGATCTTCCATCAGGATAGAAGCTCTCATGGGGACAAAATTACATCATCCCCCACAGAATAAGATTTCCCAGAGAGTGGGGCTATTTTTCCATCACACTGGGAATTTCCTGAGGGAAGTACCATGTCTCTCTCAAAAGGGGCCCCTGAGAGTGAGGGGGTTCAAAGACTGGAGAAGGAAGAGGTGAAGAGAGATATGGCTAGAGGTCACAGAGGTGGAGTCAGGACCGTTCTGTATGGGGGAGCTGGGGGTGAGCCCAAGGTCACTGTCTTGCCATCCCTCTGGGCCTTAGGATCCGAAGAGTCTGGCAGAAGAGGAAGTGTGGGGTCAAGTATGGCTGCCTGACCATCTCTCACAGCATGGTGAGGCCTCTCCTGTTGTTCTGAGCTGACAGATGTCAAGCCCTCCCTCCACAACTAACCTCCAGACTTGGGTCCAGGGCTCTGGTGACCCTCTGTGGGAAGATGGGTAGGATCCAGAGCCCCCAACCTTGAGGTGCTGGGAGAGAGCAATATAAACTGGAACCCATTTAGGAAACTTGAGTATTCAGGAGGCCAGGGGTAAACATGTGCACCTCTGCTCCAAATTCTTCCCAGATAAACCGTCCCCCAGTGAAGCTGACCCTGCTCACATGCCAAGTGAGGCCAAACCCTGAGGAGAAGAAATGCTTTGACCTCGTGACCCGTGAGTTTTTCCTCCCCAGTCCCCAAGCTGCCCAGGGCTTCTTCTCCAAGTGCACTGCCCACTCCCCAGAACATACAGTTAGGGTCTGTTTGCAGTGTCAAATAGCTGCATCTACAGGCTGGGACTCTGCAGGGCCTGGGCACCTTCTACAGGGTTCACTTTCCCTCACAGTGAGCATCAAACCTTCCACAGCATGTGTCACAACTATGTAAAGTGCATTTCAGTGGTTTTATTCATCTGGCTTTGAAATTACCATTCCTTTTTTTTTTTTTGTCTTTTTGAGACAGGGTCTCGCTATGCAGTTGAGCCTGACCTTGAGCTCACTTTTGTAGCCCAGGCTGGTCTCGAACTCACACCAATCCTCCTGCCTCAGCCTCCCGAGTGCTGGGATTATAGGCGTGAGCC
>PVJA010017513.1:0-31771 GCA_004027025.1 Myocastor coypus | reverse complement strand
GACCCACAAATCTCTTTAGAAGCTGCAGCACTGCGCTGGGGTACAAAGTACATGCCCATTACAGAAGATCACAAGGCAGTCATGTTTCATGTCCTGGATCTCTCTCTGCTTTTCCTGGCCTTTGTAATAGTGTTCTTTGTAGGCACAGTGCCAATGCAGCGATTCATACATAGGTTTCATGGTAAAGAATTGTCTCATCCAAGTATGGAGGCTAGAAACAACAAGTTCCAGTTATAGTTGGCAAGCTGGAGGCTCAGGAGGACTCATGTTCTAGCTCCAGTCCACAAGCCAGCAGGCTGATGTTTCAGAGTTTCAAGGCAGAAAAGAACGCATGTCCAAGCTCAGGCAGCCAGACAGCATTCTTGGCAAGGCCCCCAACTGAGCCACATCCAGCTGGTTCATGCTGACCTCATCCAGAAACACACTTATAGGCATTCCAGAACCATTCTTGACTTAGCATGTGGGTGCCTTGTGGCCAGGCATGACGTATAGCATCACAGTTTCTACCCTACCTGGATGCTTCAAATTATTAATAAATAAAGCTTAAAAAAAAAAAGCTTAAAAAAATAAATAAATAAAGCTTGACTCAGAGGACTAGAACACTTGGTAGCTGTTAGCATTGACTAGTATAATTTTTTTTTTTATTGAATAAAGTTTTCTTGAGTTCTAAATGCAAGGAGCTCTAGACTTTCAACAGTGTATGTAGATACAGAGTGTGTATATATACGTAGAATTTTTTTGTTTGTTTGTTTTGCTTTTTGAGACAGGGTCTTGCTATGTATTTCAGGCTGGCCTTGAGCTCACATTTATAGCCCAGGCTGGTCTTGAACTCACAGCAATCCTCCTGCCTCAGCCTCCCAAGTGCTGGGATTGCAGGCGTGTGCCACCACACCTGGCTATATGTTGAGTTTTTAATTCACTAAATAATATACACCTTCAGAAATCTCTTATACTTCTCTCTAGCTAGTATAACTTTTCCTTCTCAAAAAACAAACAAAAAAAAAAAAAAAGAAAAGATAAGAAGAGTTACAATTTATTGTGAAAGGAAAAGAAATCTCTCAAAAGGAAACAACACCTGGGATCAGGGAGAGAAGGGAAATCTGTCTGTCTGTCTGTGTCTCTATCATCTATGCACACAGAAGATAGCTAAGATAATTTTACTAATAATTTCAATTTGTTTACTGAAACAACCATTTAGTGCCTAATTGTTCAATCACTTTTGCATGGCTGTATTGGGTAATCTGAGCGTTTATTTTGAAGATAAAAATATGCAATATACCCACCATTGTTAATTTCCCATCATCTTGTTTTGAAAGTCTGTATCATTTTTATTGTTTTCTAAAATTATTTTAAAAATACTGAAAAAAAAATTAGTATGCTATGGTAAGAATGTCTGTGGTCCCCCAAATTCATGTTGAAATCTTAACTCCCCACACAGTGATAGGAGGAGGTAGACCTCTGGGACACAATGAGGTCAGGAGGGCAGCCTGGGGAGTGCAAGGCTGCTCTTACAGAAAGCCCCACAGAGCTGGCTTGCTCTCTGTCTACGTGAAGACCCAGTGAGACTACATCATCCATGAGGCAGAAAATGGGCTCTCACCGGGTGCCTCTGTCAGTGCCTTGATCTGGGACTTCTGGGTTTCCAGAACTGTGAGAAACGAAGTTCTAGCTTTGATAATCTACTCAGTCTTTGGTATTTTGTGAGAGCAGTCTGAAAGGTTGAAAAAGAAAGTAGAAGCATTTCTCTTTTTAAATGTATTTGGTACATTTAAAGAAGATATTTGTTTGGTACAGGGTCTCACTATACAGTTCCGACTTGCGGTGATTCACCTGTTTTCAGCCTCCCCAGTGCTGGGATCACAGGCATTTGGTTTCAGTTGTACCATAATGGGTGTATCAACCTGGATCACAGCCCTGAACATTTCCACTTCCCCTTCCTAATCTTCCCAAGGAGAAGTTATTTTGCTGCCTCTCTCATAGCGTTGCCATGACAATAAAATGAGAGATGTAAGCAAATTAACTTTACAAAAGTGCAGTCAGATTTCCATACCCTTTCTGTGAATCTACAGTTACACAATGAAGTCTGTGATTGGAAAACAATCTTTTCCATTTTCCAGTGCTTTTACGAATGCATGACTAAACATACCATTAAAAAATCAGAATTTTAGCTGGGCGTGGTGGCTCACACCGGTAATCCTAGCACTTGGGAGGCTGAAGCAGGAGGATTGGTGTGAGTTCGAGACCAGCCTGGGCTACAAAAGTGAGCTCAAGGCCAGCCTCAACTGCGTAGCAAGACCTTGTCTCAAAAAAGACAAAAAAAAAATCAGAATTTTGGGGCCCAGCAGGATGGCTCAGCAGTCTAAAGCGCCTGCTTAGGAAAGCTTAGGCAGCTGCAGGGCCGTGGTTCGATCCCTGGCACCACATGCTGCACCAGCCCTGCCCTCAGGGCAGGCTGAGCCGGCCATAAAAATAAATAAACAAAAGTTCTGACACAAGAAAAAAAAAAAAAAAAAAAACTTCTTAAAAAAATCAGAATTTTCTTGCCTACACAGATACCCATCATTACCGAATTAATCTGTTTTCTAAAATATATTTTTATTTAAAAGTTATTTTCTAAAGTGGAACGCACAGGCTCAAGTGTATGGTCTAATCCATTTGGTGAATGTGTGCAGCTGTGTAACCCATAGGCGTATGCCCTCCCTGTCATGGCATAGAACTTTCCATCATGTCAGGAGGATGCCATGGGTGCTTCGAGTCCATCACACTATTCAGAATATGGCACTGGTCTGATCACTGCCGAGGTGTGTTTGTTTGTCCTGTTCTAGAACCTTATCTTTTCTTGTGTTTATCATCTTTCATTCAGTATAACAGTTTTGGAATTTAACCATATTGTCGTGAATCTGTGTAGTACTTACAAAATGTTTTCTCTGTGTGGTCTGTGACTGTATCTTAATTTATTCCTACCATGGTGATCATTTAGCTTATTTTTACTTTTTAGCTGTTAAGAAAATGGCCATGGACAGTCTTATATAAACCTTAGTATCAATATGTTTTTGCTCTTTTGGATAGATATCCAGGACTGCAATCATTGGGTCTAGTGCAGAGGATGTATGTTGCACTCGCTAAGACGCTACCAGTTGCTCGAAGCATAGAGTTTCTGTTTTTCTGTATAATTGTCTGGTATTCTCATGCTTTTTTTTCATTGTAGCCATGATGTATCATGGCTTACCCAGTGCTTTAAAAGAAAAACTTTCTTGAATTCTTAACCTGATATACATGGAAGCCCCTGCCCCTTTAGGATAGGTTCAGAAGTTGTATGTAAACATGTTTGTCTGCTTACATTTTCTTTAAAAAAATGTATTTGATACAGGGTCTCATGACGCATCTTGGACACATAGTGATCCTCCTGTTTTCAGCCTTCACAGGAGGGCACCACCATGCCGGGTCTAGGTGGCAGGCTTGGTGTGCCCAGGGGCAGGACTGTTGCAACATATAGTGCTGGAATTAAACTCCTGTCCTTGTGCTTGGCCAGGGAAGCACTTAATCCACTGAACTATCTTCCAGCTCTGTCTCCTTACATTTTTATGATAATAAAGCCTACATATTTTAGCGTATTGATGCAGCCCCTCATTCCCTCAAATATTAAAATTATGCAAAGAGAAGTTTCCATAGATGTGATTTCTAGTTATTCTGATAGACGACGATAATAAACTAGCAGGAATCAATTATTCATGTTCTCACTTCTTAAAAATTTTATTTTACGGTACCATGCAGTTTAATACAAATGCTTACTAGCTCTTGATGTTTTAAAATACGATATGGCCCAGATTTTACAATGTTCTCAGGCATCCACAATCTCTCTGATGTTGAAAACCATACCCTCTGGCCCTGTACTATTTAGGAAAGGAAATTTGCATTTCTGATTTGATTAGAGAAAATTAGTCACAGAGCTTTTTACAATGAATATCTTTGGTCTACCTGAGGCCTGAGCCAATAAAACAGGTCAGGATAAATGCTGCAACGTGCTCCGTAAGGTCCAATTTGGTGCTGCTATTAGCCTTATTGTGGTTTTTAAAAATTTGCTTCCTAGATTATTGTTGATTTTAATGTGTATAATTTAGTAGAGGTTCTCAAAGCATCATTTGCATATTTCTGGGTAATTTATAAAGCCAGCGAGACTCAGAAAGGGTGAAGTTTGTTTTTTCTGCACCCTCACATTTACTTTTAGAATTTACACTGAATGAATAAAAGGATTGAAGAAACAACTGAAAAATATTAGCTCACTCTGTGGACTTTCTATGTAGCCAATTTATAGGGTGTCACTAATTGGTAAATTATTAAAAATAAAAAGAGTTCACTTAGAACACTCACCTATTTTTATTGTCTTAAAAAGAAAAAAACAGTGATTTTTTTTTTTTTTTTTTTTGTACCAGAGATTGAATGCGGTACCTTGCGCCGCGCTAAAATTTCAAAACAAGATATTAGGAAAATAATATTGTTTATTGTTACCTTCAAAGTAGTTGTTCAGATTACAACATATAGGCATGAAAATTAATCAACTGATATAAGCCCAAGGTTTCTTTCCAATGAACTAATAGCAATTAGTAATATAGCTATCTTAACTAACTTGTTTACAGAAGTCATAGAAATCATATCTATGGATTCTGCTGCTCTTTGTATAATTTTAATATTTGAGGGACTAAAGGGTAGTATGTGTATATATATATATATATATATATATATATATATATATTTTTTTTTTTTTTTTTTTTTTTTTTTTTTTTTTTTTTTTTTTTTTTTTTTTTTTTTTTTTTTTTTTTTTTTTTTTTTTTTTTTTTTTTTTTTTTTTTTTTTTTTTTTTTTTTTTTTTTTTTTTTTACATTTTCTTTTCCCTTTTATTTTCTCCTTTCCCCATCCTAGGTTCTCTTCTTTTGAACAATTTCTTCCTATTCACCAATATCTCTTGTACATTTTTAAAATCTTATTTGTCTTTCAGCTTCCTATACTTGGAAGGCAATACTATACTTATACAAGTGAGACTGATTTATTTCACTTATGAGTACAGTCTCAAATTGTATCCATTTATGTATAAAAGTCTCAAGTTTATCATTATTTATAGGTGAGTAATATTCTATTGCATAAAAAATCACATCCTTTTAAAAATCCATTCCTTGGTTGATGGGCATTTGAGTTGTTTATGACATTTAGCTATGGCAAGTTGTGCTGCTATCAACATGAGGGCACAAGTATCTCCATGGTATGATGTTCTTAATTCTTCTAGGAGGGTACCCAGGAGGGAAATAGCTGGGTCAAATGGGACTTCTAATCCTACTTTTGTTTTGAGGAATATCACTGACTTCCATAGCAATTGTACTAGTCTAGTCTTACACCAAAAGTGGAGAAGAGTTCTTTTTTAGCCACGCTCTGTAAGCATTTGTTATTGGTTGATTTCTTGGTGGTAGCCATTCTTTCTGGGGTGAGACAGAATCTCAGTGTTGTTTTAATGTACATTTCTTGAATGACCAATGATGTTAAACATTTTTTCATATATTTATTTGCTGTCTGTATTTCCCCATCTGAGAAGTGTTTATGCATCTCAGAGGCCCATATTTTGACTGGGTGACTAAATTGAGGGCCTGCTTTTTTTTTTTTTTTTCCGGTTCTTTGTATATTCTCAAGGTAACTCCTTTGTCTGAGGGACTGTTAGCTAGAATTTTTCCGGTGTTGTGAGTTGTGTTTTCATTCTGTCAATGATTTCTTTTGATGTGCACAGGTTTTGTAATAAATGAGAGCCCAGTTGGTGATAGTTCGGAGTATTTCTCATAAAGTTTGGATTTTGTTCATAAAGTCTCTGACTATACCTATGTTTTCAAGATTTCTACTTATTTTCTCTTCCAGTAGATTCAGTGTTTTGATTTAATATTTAGAAATGTGATTCATTTTTGACTTTAATGTAGTTCATGGGTATAGAAATAAGTCTAGTTTTAACTTTTGGCAGGGAGAAAACCAGTTTTGGCCATAATATTAAAGAAGCTGTCTTTCTTACAGTGAAAGTGTTTGGCCTCTTTGGCAAAGATGGGACTGAGTGTGTTTATAGTTGTGTCTGCATCTTCTAATCTAGTTACTGATCCTTGGGCATTTTTTCTCCCAGTATCGTGTTGATTGATTTTATCCTGGTAACTTTGGGGTATAATTTCAGGTTTGGGATTGTGATGTCCCCCCCCCCCCCCTTTTTTTTTTTTCCTAGAGTTGTCTTTGCTATTTGTAGTGGTTGATACAATATGTCAACTTGGCCAAATGACTCAGTGGCCAGGTTCCCTCTTGGTGGGAGCCCCGCCCTAGGGTACAATTGCTTCCTCCTTGGAGCATGACCAGGGTCTGCCCAGGATATGATTGGCTCCTCTCTAGAGCAGGATCAAGGGGCCATCCTGCGGTGTGATTGGTTCCACCCTAGGGCACAATGGACCCACGTCAGAATGACTGAGCACAAAGAGACTTTTTAAAGGGATGAGGAAGGAGTCAAGACTTCACTTCCTCAGGAAAGCTTCAGTCTTCGCATTCAGCCTGGACTTCATCATCTCTTTCAGCCTCCAGCTTGGATCTTTCACCATCCATCGCAAGCTCTTCAGTGTCCATTACAGACACTTCAGTCTTCCATCGCCGACCCATCAGCCGATGGATAGAGACTTACATGGAGTGCTGCAGTGAAGTCCAGACCTCAGGATTAAATTCTTCAGTCCAGAGCTTGCAGACGCCCTCTGCATGCTTTCTCATCTGACTCTGTGGCTGAAGCCAATCTTATAATTATAAGCCAATCTTATAATTCCTTATAGAGTGTATATTTTGTGTTAATATTCATTCCTTATATTATATCTGTTCTGTTCCTCTAGGTAAAAGCCTGACCAATACACTATTCTAGGTCTCTTCTGCTTCCAGATGAATTTTAAGGATGTTTTCTCTAGTTCTGTGAGGAATTCTAATGGCATTTTCATTAAGTTCTATATTAGATCTGCATAATAGTTAGGGGAGTATGGCCATTTTTACTGTGTTGGTTCTTCCTACTTATGAGCAGGGAATATCTTTCCATTTTCTGGAGTCTTCATTTTAGGATACTGGAATTTTCAATGTATAAATACATCTTTTACTCACTTCATTAGATTGATCCCTAAACATTTCTTCTTTAATTTTAAGGAATAAAAACTAGTGATTAAAAGCTGCATAGAAATGATACAAGATTTCACTAAACAAAGCAATAGGAATTCAACAATAGTTGCTGTATTACATGATGCTATCTTCATGTTGCTCAAGTTATCAGATATAAACATGTAAAATTCACTTAAAGAGAAAAACAAAACAAAAACAAAGAAGTTATAAGAAATTCAAACGAGGAAAAAATCAAAGTAAAAAGAAAAAAGATTTTTTAAGTATTAACCACTCCTTTCAAAAGACCAGCAGAAACTGACAATACAATTATCCAAACTATTCTGCACATACACCTAAATGCATCTTTTCCCCTTCTTTCATTGTCCTTTTCCTCATCCAAGTTTCTCCTTTATATTTTTTTCCTTTCACAGCATCTGTTGTATCTTTTAAATTTTATTTTACTTTATTTTATTTATGTTTTTGGTGGATCAAACTCAGGACCTTGTGCTTGCCAGGAAAGCAGTTATTCCACTGAGCTATTTCCCTGGCCCCTAGATTTTAAATACTCTTTTCAGGTTCTCACACTAGTGAGATAAGACAATGTTAGCACATATAGATCTGATTTATTTCACTTATCAATATAGTCTCAAGCTGCATCCATTTGTTTACAAAAGCTTGCAATTAATTTTTTTAATAGCTGAATGATACTCCATTGTGTAAAAATACCATAACTTTTTATTCATTCTTCAGTTGATGGGCATTTGCGTTGTTTGTATGGTTTAGCTATGACAAACTGAACTCTTATAAGCATGTGTACACCTGTATCACTGTGGCATGGTGATTTCATTTCTTTTGAAAAAGTACGTAGGAGAGGAATAGCTGGGTTAAAAGGAACCTCCAATCCTACCTTTCTGAGGAATCTCCATACTGATTCCCATAATGATTGTACCATCCTCCACTCCCACCAAAAGTAGAGACAGGTTTCTTTTCCCCCACAGCGCCTCCAGTACTTGCTATTGATTGACTTCTTGATGATGGCCATTCCTTCTGGCAAAAGATGGTATCTCAGCATTGTTTTAGTTTGCATTTCTTTCTTTTTCCTTTTTCTGCGGGACTGGGGTTCAGACTCACGATCTTGCACTTGCCAGGCAGGAACTTGTGCCATGGAACTATCTCCCCAGCTCTCTAATTTGCATTTCTTGAATGACCAATGGTGTTGAACTTTTTTTTTTTCATATATTTATTTGCCATTTGAGTCACTTTATTTGTAAAGTGTATATTCACCTCAGATGCCCATTTTTGGATTGGGTCTTTGAAATTTGGAGGCATGATTTTTAAAAATTCTTTATATCTTCTCAGTAGGAGTCCTTTCTCTGAAAGACTGTCTGCTCTATTTGTTTCCCACTTCTTGGGCTTCCTTTATATTCTGTTGGTGATTTCTTTTAGTGTACAGAAGCTTTTCAGGAAGATAAGATCCAAAGTGTCGATTCTTTGAAGGATTTCATGTGTAGTTGATTTTTGTTCATCAACTCTTTACCAACCCCTATGTCCTGAGAGTTTCCACTTACTTTCTTTTCCAGAAGATTTAGTGTTTTTGTTTTAATATTTAAATCTTTGATCCATTTTGACTGTAGTTTTGTGCATGGTGATAGGCATGGGTCTATTTTAAGCCTTTAGCATGTGGTCAGCCACTATTTCCAGCACCACATACTGAAGAGGCTATCTTTCTTCCCGTTTGTCATGTCTGGCCCTTTTGCCAAAGATAATGTGGATGAATTTGTTGCTAATTGCATTTGCATCTTTTAATCTGTTTCATTGATCCTCAGGTCTGTTTTCCCCCAGTAACATGCTGATTTTATCATAATAGCTTTGTAGTAAAATTTCAAGTCAGGAATTGTGATGCCTCCTGGCTTTCCTCTATTACTCAGGATTGCTTTTGTTGTTTTAGGTCTCTTCTGGTTCCAGATGAATTTGAGTAATGTTTTTGTGGGTCCACAATGTATACTAATGGTATTTTACTTGAGATTGCACCAAATAACAGTTTTAGAAGTGTGGCTACTTTTACAACGTTAGTTCTCCTATCTGGGAGCAAGGGATATCTTTCCATTTTCTGAGATTTTCTTCAATCTCTTTTTTTTCAGAGTACTATAATTTCACTGTATAAATCTTACTTCTTTGGTGAGATTGATGCCTAAATATTTCATTTTGGGGGGATGTTACAGTGAAAAGCATGGTTTCCATAATTTCTTTCTTGGTGAGTTTGTTATTTGTGTATAGAAATGTTATTGATATTTTAATGTTGACTTTGTATCTGGCTATGCTACTGAATTTGATTATTAAATTTACAAGTCTCTTAACGGAGTTTTTGCTGTCTTCTATATACAATATTCTGTCATCTGCAAGTAACAATAATTTCACTTTCCAATCATTATTCCTTTCTCTTACCTAATTACTTTGGCTAATGTTTCTAGAACTATATAGAACAGGAGTGGGCATCCTTGTCTTGTTCCTGATTTTAAAGTGAAGGATTTGGATATTTGTCCATTAAGTATGATCTTGCTTGTTGGTTTGTTGTAGATGGCTTTTATCAGGTTGAAGTAAAGCCCATATCTTCTGATTTTCTGTAGTGTTTTTTATGATGATTTGAGTGTTGGACTTTGTCAAAAGCTTTTTTCTGTATCTATTGAGTTTATCATGTGATTTTTGTCTTTGGCTCTGTTGATGTGGTTTATTACATTTATGGTTTTGTATATACTAAACCATACCTGCATTCCTGGGATGAGTCCCACCTGGTTGTGATGCATCCCACCTTTTTGATGATTTGTTGCATTCTGTTTGCCAGTATTTTATTGAGGATTTTTGCATTTATGTTCATTAGGGAGATTGGCCTCTAGTTCTCTTTTTTTGGTTGAATCCTTTTCTGATTTTGGTATCCGAGTAATACTTGCCACCCTGAGTGAGTATGGGAGAACTGCTTCCCTTTCAATTTCATTGAAGCATTTGAGGACAGTTGGCATTAGATTCAGCCTACATTTCTTACAGATTCAGTTGTGAATCCATCAGGAGCTTGGCTTTTCTTTGTTGACAGTTTTTTTTTGTTTTGTTTTGTTTACGTTTTCAATTTCATTGACTGATATTGGGCTATTCGGAATTTTATATTTTCTTGATTCAGGTTTGATAGTTCATATGTATCCAGGAATCTGTCAATTTCTTCTCTATGTTACATTCTGTGATTAAATATTTTGAACATAAGTATTGATAATCTTCTGAATTTCTATAGGGTCTGTAGTGATTTCACTCTTTTCATTCCTCATTGCATGAATTTGAATTTTTTCTTTCCTTTTAAAAATAAGATTGGCTTGGGGTTTGTCAATCTTATTTATTCTTTCAAAGAACCAACTCTTTGATTCATTAATTCTTTATATTGCTTTTCTAGTCTCCATTGAATTAATTTTTGCTCTGATCTGTATAATTTCCTGTCTTATTTTGAGCTTTGGACTTTGCTTTGCTCTTCATTTTTTAGGAGTTTGGAGTATAGCAAAATATTGTTTATTTGGGCTCATTCTGTTTTCCTGATGTGGGAATTCATCACTACAAATTTTCCTTTTAAGATAGCTTTCTTCGGGCTGAGCCAGCCATAACACAGACAAATAAATGAGGTTTAAGAGAAATAAATAAAAAAATCTTAAAATAGCTTTCATTGCATGCCACAGGTTCTGGTAAGTTGTATCTGCCTTTTTGATTTTTCAATAAAATATTGTTTAGTTTCTTCTTTAATTTAATCCAATTCATGATTCATTGATTGTCCAGGAGAACATTATTTAGTTTCCATGTGTTTATAGAGCTTTTGCTGTTTATGTTGTTAATAACTTCAGGTTCATTCCACTATGGTCAGATAACATGCATGGAATAATTTCTGTAGTACTTACTTAAGCATGTTCTAGATGGAGAACTTTCTATGTCAAGGTGAGAAAAAAAAGATATCCGATGCTCTTGGGTGTAACATTCTGTAAAGGTCTATCTACTAACTCAATTTCCTCACACATTTGATTTAGTTCCGTTATTTCTGTGCTCATTTTTTGCATGATTGACCTACCTTTTTGTGTCAATGGGACGTTAAAATCCCCTGGTACAATTATGTTATTACTCATTAGATATTTCTTTTTTTTTTTTGTCTTTTTGAGACAGGGTCTCACTATGCAGTTGAGGCTGGTCCTGTGCTCACTTTTGTAGCCCAGGCTGGTCTCAAACTCACACCAATCCTCCTGCCTCAGCCTCCCAAGTGCTGGGATTACAGGCGTGAGCCACCACGCCCGGCTACTCATTAGATATTTCATGTCTATTAAAATTTGTCTTATATAGTTGGGTGCTCTTCATTGGGAATATATGTATTTATAATTTTTATCTTTTCCTGTTGACGTTTTCTCCTTACAAGTATGTAGTGACCTTTTTGGCCTCTTTTAATTACACTTGGTTTGAAGTTGACATTGTTAGAAACCAGAATAGCTGCTCCTGTTTTTTTTTTTTTTTCTACATTCCTGTTGCATGAAGTATTGTTTTCCATCCTTTGACATTTAGTCTGTTAATTACTTTTTGAATTAAATGTGTTTCTTGTATGCAGCATATAATTAAGTTTTGTTAGTTTATCCACTCGGTCTGTTTCTTTGGTCTGCTGAATTGAGATCATTTACACTAATAGCTATAACTGAAATGTATTGACTTATCTTTGTAATGTTGTTTTCCTACTGTAAGATCCTTGCTTTTCCCTTTCCCTTAATTACTTGCTCTTCTTGGTAGTTTTCTTCTATTATTGCTGAAGTTGTGATCATCTTTGTTTCTTTCTGAAATAATTATGAGTATTCTTTGTAGGGTTGGTTTGGTTGTTATTAATTTTTTCAGTTGTTGTTTATCATGGAAGTATCTAATCTCTCCAGTAAATTTGATAGTTTTGCAAGATATGTCAATCTGGGTTGAAAGTTGCTTTCTTTTAGGAGTTTAAATATCTCACTCTAAGCTTTTCTTCATTTGATGTCTATGTTGAGAAATCTGCGATGGTTCTGATGGGCTTCTGTAACAGGTGATCTGTTTCTTCTCTATAATAGCTTTTATATTTATTTATTTATTTATTTATTTATTTATTTATTTATGTAGGACCAGGGTTTGAACTCATGACCTTGCACTTGCTAGGCAGGCACTTGTGCCACGGAGCTATCTCCCCAGCCCCAACTATAACAGGTTTTAGTATTCTATTCTTTTTCTCAGTTTCTGGGATCTTGATTATTATGTGTCTCAGTGAAAATTTATGTTGATTATAGCTAGGTGGAGTTCTATATGCTTCAGTTACTGTATATTGGATTATTTTCCCATGCTTGGGAAATTTTCTGCTACTACTTCTGCAAACACTGTTTTTGTGTTTTTTATGTTATCTTCACCTATATCATTGACGCTTATTAATATTATATTATTTTTCTTTGCATCATCTTGCACCTGTTGTATTTTTATTCCCTGGTTTCTCATTATTTTAAAGAGATGTTCCAGGGCCTGGCAGGATGGTTCACTGGTCTAAAGCACCTGCTTAGGAAAGCTTGGGCGGCTGCAGGGACTGCGGTTCGATTCCTGCCACCACATGCTGCGCCAGCGGTGCCCTCAGGGCAGGCTGAGCCAGCCATAAAAATAAATAAACAAACAAAAGTTCTGAAACACGAAAAAAATAAAATAAAAAAATAAAGTTAAAAAAAATAAAGAGATGTTCCTTTCATGTTCACTAGTTGCAATCTCATCTTCAAGGTCTGAAATTGTGTCTTCTGTTTCATTCAGAGAGTTTTGCCAGCTTTCAGTGGAATTCTTAAACTCCTGGATATCTGTCTTAATCTTTTGTATGCATTGTAATTCTTTCTTGTATTATTTAGTCAGTGTTTCCATAATTATTCTATGCCCTTATAATTTTTTGTCTGTGTCTTCTTTAGATGTATTGAGCCCTTCTTTCATGACTGTTGTCAGTTTCTTTTTTAACCTGAGAGATTATTTTTGATCTGAATTCCTCCATAGCTTGATGGAGCTGTTTTTTTACTTCCATTGGTATCATCTCAGAAATTTCAGGTATGTGGTTTCCAAGTTCTTCTATGAACTTGTTTCCTATACTTGTTTTGGGTGGGCTAGTGGTCTGAGATTTCTTTTTTTTCCTTCCCTTAGTCATTTTTTGTAGTGATGGTAGATGGGCAGGGTCTAGGTCAGCAAGGCTCTCAGGAGAGTGGGAGGGCAGGGCAGGCTTACTAGAGCTCCTACTGGCTGGCGAGATAGTTTAGTGACATAAGTGCCTGCCTAGCACAAGGTCCTGAGATCAATCTCTGGTACAAAAAATAATTTAAAAAAGACAATAACAACCAAAAACTCCAAAGCTCCTGCTGTGTTGAATTCAATATGATTTCTATCTCATTAAGGAGAGGAGGGCAAGTTGCAGTTCAAGAAGGATCCAGTGGTGGCCAGTGCAGGCCAAAATTGTGCAGGACTCTCTTGATGGTGGATTAGTGCAGGGTAATGCTCCTCAAGGCTTCTGCAGATTGCTGTGGTTGACACATCTCCCTGGTGGACAAGGATGGGTGGTCAGGCTCAGTAGAGCTCCTGTGGGAAGGTTGAGGGTTAGGGATAGGGCTACCACATCTTCCCAGCAGTCTTTTAGGGCAAGGAGGGGTGGCCAGATTCAACAGAGCTCCAGTGGGAAGGCCTGATTCTTAAATATTTCATTTTTGGATTATATTGTGAAGGATGTCGTGTTTCCCTAATTTCCTTCTCAGTGAATTTATTGTTTGTGTACAGGAATGTTCTTAATTTTTGAGTGTCGACTTTGTATTCAGCTAAGCTACTTAATTTGATTATTAAATCAAGGAGACTTTTAACAGAGTTTTTGGGGTCTTCTTGCAGGAAAATAGCAAGAGCAGAAAGGAGGAGCAGCAGCAACAATGGCAGCAGAGAGCAAGTCTGTCTCCCTAAAGTTGCATTCAGGTTATCTTCCCCAGGCTGAGAATAGTACTCACACCCATAATCCACTCATACCCATAATCCACTCATACCCATAATCCTAGTGGATTGTAAGTTAATCACAAACTCTAGAAGTCTTCTCTATGACTGCATGAGGATTTGCAGGGACAAATACACACAAACCATAACGGTGTGCCCAACCTCACCAAAACAGGTCCATTCTGGAACAAGTTCTAGGGAAAAGATGGCTTATGCACCTGCTGTTATGATTCATATCTAAAATGTCTCCCTAAACCTCATGTGCTCCCAGGCAGGGCTTTGGGAATGAGTGAGTCACCGATGTGTGGTACTGGTGAATCCTCTGGCTTAGCATAGTTCTAGCTGGCACTGAATGGAGACTCTGGGCATGGATGGCATCAATCAATAAGCAGGAAGTCTGGATGGAGTAAAAGGAAAAGGAGGCAGGCTGTGGCTGCTCCGTGCTGTCTCCTACCTGCCCTTCTATAGCATTTATCCTCTGCTGTGTCTCTGTGCCTTTCTGTGCTACCGTGGAGCCAGCCAACTATGGACTGAAACCTCAACAAACTGTGAGCTAAAATAAACCTTTCTTCCTCTAACTTGTAATTACCGGGTGCTCTGTTCAAGCAAAGAGACTATAACTAAGGCAACTCGATAATTCTGACTATGATTCCCATGGCTGCTTCTATATTACTGTTACTGTGGAAGTCACAATAATGGATGATAAACATTTTAAAGTTACTGGCTTTGTTTTTATTTTATTTTTATTTTTATTCATTGTAACGAGAAAAAAGATAAAATAGCAACGAAACAGTTTCAAAACAAGTTAGTAGGATGGTTACAATAATTAAGACAACGCATATTGTTGTCTTCATAGTAGTACTGGCTTCATCTTTGATTTAAATTTTTAGCTCGAGAGAACATGTTCCTTACTTGAGCACCAGTTTTTAAAAAGATATTACTTTTGTTTCCAGAAAATGTTACATGGATGGAGCGGAATGTGATCTTATATAGGTCATTTAACCTCTTTGACTCTAAGAAAAAGGTTAGAGAAGTCTTTGTAATCCCAGCAAACAGGTGCATTCTCGGACAAGTCCTAGGGAAAAGATGGCTTACGCATCTGCTGTTATGATTTATGATCATAGCATAATCATAGTCTTTGTAATCCCAGGTAAGAGAATATAAGCCCAAACTGTGCAATGTGGCAACTTAGCAAGACTCTGTTTATAAATCACTCACTCACTCACTCAATCAATCAAAAGCATGGGAGATATAGTTCAGTATGAAGGCCCTGATGCAATCCCCAGTGCCATACACAAGCAAGGGAAAGCAAAGCACAGCAAGGCAAGGCAAGGCCAGGCAGGCGAGGCACTACAGCATAAAGGTCTCCATTGCCCATTGATCCTACGGCTGGCAGGTATATATACCATAGCTCAGTTGATTAAAATGTGAAAGTTTTATAATGTACATGTTAATAAAATTGTTTAACTCAAATTAAGGCTGTAGGTGTTACTATAGTTGTTCACCTAGAAAGTCATTTATTAAAAATAATTCTTATATGTCTTCTGGGAAAGTATAGATGAACATGACGTCATCCTCTCCCTTCAAAAACTCGTCTTCTGGTCTTCAAGGTGCTGGGTACATGGGCTTTTTGTAGGAAAGGGAATCAGAAATATACTGTCAAGTTTTTTTGCATAATAAAAATTTATGTAATTGTGAGACAATAGCCAAAATAAACTGCTCCTTATCTTCTAATAATGGTCTCCTGTTTCCTCTTGATGACAGATTATTTCTCTTACCATATTATCTGGACAGATGGCCATCTATATAGACCGTACATTCCCCAGCTTCCCTTGATGCTAGCTGTGGCCACACAGCCATGTTTGGCTAACGAGATAGAAATAACAATGTTGTATGTGTGGTTTCTGGGTAATTGCTTAAAAATGAATTTTTTTTTGGCCCCAATCCTTCTTTCTCCAATGCTGCTGGCTTGGAGTCTTTTATATATATATATATATATATATATATATATATATATATATGAATTTTTTATTTTATTTTATTATTTTTTTCTGTTTCAGAACTTTTGTTTGTTTATTTATTTATTTTTATGGCCAGCTCAGCCTGCCCTGAGGGCAGGGCTGGTGCAGCATGTGGTGCAGGGGATCAAACTGCCATCCTTGCAGCTGCAAGGATTAAGCTTTCTTAAGCAGGTGCTTTAGACCACTAAGCCATCCTGCTGGGCCCCTGGATTGGACTCTTAAGATGAAAACTGCAGAGTGAGAATATAAGGTACTGAAACCAGGTGCGGTGGCACACACTTGTAATCCCAGTGCTAGGGAGGCTGACATGGGAAGATCACTATGAGTCTGAGCTGTGCAGTGAGACCCTGTACCAAATATATAAATAAAAATATATTTTAAAAATTAGAATATACAATTAAATATGAATCCTGGGTGGCTGCATAAAGAGTAGGATCTGAAAAAAAAAAGGAGAGTAGGATCTGAATATCACATCAAGATTAGACTTTTACTGCATAAAAACTAGGAGCCTATTTGTTGCTATTGACTTTATAGGTTAAGAAACGAATCTAAGTTTATTTATCTAGTAAGTAGGGAAGTTGGAATTGGAATTCAAGTGCACAAAAATCTGTATTCAGGTGAAATTCTTTTTTCCAAGCAGATTCTTTTCAGGAGGAAACCAAAACTGTTTCATATCTCTATAATAAAAGGCTATTGGGATATGTCCAAAGTACATAAAATCAAGTAAGGATAACTTGAACAGATTTTATCAAATTTTATTTGATAGAAGGGGGAGTGTTCTTTAAAGATCAAAACCAGAAGAATTAAAATTAATAGAATACATTAACCTTTTTTGCATAGAAAGTTAACTAAGAACAATCACTATTTCAAGAAGTGAAGACAGGGGCCTGGGGAGATAGCTCAGTAGAATAAGTGCTTACCTGGAAAGCATAAGGACCTGAGTTCAGTTCCCAGTTCGGCAAAAAATAAAAACAAACAAACCAAAAAAGAAGTGAAGAGAAAGTATAAATTTGCTGAAGGTAATTTAGGTCATCCTCTTAAGATATACATAGATTAGGGACACTTGTGTGTGTTTAGTATACCCATCAGGTATAATTTTAAGTTTTAGACAATTCTGTCTTCTCAGTCCCCATCGAGGCCTCTCTCAGCCAGAAATCTCAGATGGACTGGCCGGCACCGCTTGACATTCCTTAAATTCTCGTGCTAGTGCTAACACAGCACACCAAGCTGTGAGCACTCATGTTGCCAACAACTTCACCGAGGAGGAAGCACACCATATGCTAAGATCCGACCTCAGTAAATGTCCTTAAATTCACACAATGAACAAGCAGGTGTCTAATAACCACATTTTTCAATTCTGTCTCAGTTTGGGTTTTGGAATAGCATCAAATCATCCTCTTCCACAATCAGAAGGCTGCAGACTGTTTTTGAGTTGATTGTTCTTGCACCTTCAGGATGAAAGAGTGACACAAGTTCATTCTTGTCTCTGAGAGTAGTGCCATTCTCTATTTGGGGTCATCTCAAGTTACCCCCTTCTTTCCTTCTTTTTTTTTTTCCCCAAAGAACATGTGTTTGTACAACTAATACCACTCCTTCCTGACAAGTGCATAGGCCCATTTTCCTTTCTTTTTCTCCTTGTTTCTATTTATGCTGTAGGACTGATTGTCTTATAAGTCAATGGTTTCCAAACATTAATGTACATCAGAATCTCCTGGAAGAGGATGGCCAGGCTCCTCCCAACATTTTCTGACTCAGTAAGTGTTAGACAGGAACTGAGAGTTTGCATTTCTTTTTTTTTTTTTTTTAATTTTTTTTTTGTTTCAGAACTTTTGTTTGTTTGTTTTATTTATTTTTATGGCCGGCTCAGCCTGCCCTGAGGGCAGGGCTGGCGCAGCATGTGGTGTCCGGGATCGAACCGCGGTCCCTGCAGCCGCCTAAGCTTTCCTAAGCAGGAAAGCTTTAGACCACTGAGCCATCCTGCTGGGCCGGAGAGTTTGCATTTCTAACAGCTTTTGAGCTAATGCTGATGCTGCTGGCTTAGGGAACACCACAGTGCTCTTGGAGTCACTGTATGAAATCTCCTTTCCCCTCTTATTAGACTATCTAATGTAGGATGTCCCATGTCTTTATGTCCTCAGAGTATGGCAATGTGCTAACCAAGGACACATCTTACGAATGTATGATGATTCCCTCATTTTGTTAAGTGAAAGTTTAAGTCATTTTCAAAGGACATTAGTCCCTGATGTGGTGGTATTCAGAAGTGGAACTCTCAGAAGGTACTGGGTCATAAGAGTGCCACCCTAAGGGGTGGGACTACTGCCCTTAATAGAAAAGCCAGAGATCTTGCTCTTTGGCCTGCGATGATACAAGACATTGGTGATCTACAACCTGGATAAAACATCTTACCACTGCCGGATTTCTATCCTCTCCATCTGTGAGGAGGAGATGCACATTGTGTCAGCCATTCAGTCTGCAGGACTTGGTAACAGAAACCTGAGATAGCCGAGACACCTGCACTGGCCTGCCTCACTTTCAATCTCTTACAAGTGATTTTGCATCTTTTTTCAACAAAAAAGTTCTATTTCACAAAGGTATTTTAAAGACAGAATTGAAAAAAAATGCAGAATTGCTCATAGCTTCCCCCAAATCTCACTGATGTATAAGTAGTTGCCACTATTTTTAGTGAATTGTGCATTGTCTACCTTTTGTTGTTTATGTACCTGGAAGAGTAAGTTAATTGTCTTTTGGTTACTGGCAACTTCCCAACAAAGGATCTATCAAGAGTAATAGCTCATGGGGCCTGAGGGGATGGCTCAGTGGTCTAAAGCGCCTGCTTAGGAAAGCTTAGGGGGCTGCAGGGACCGCGGTTTGATCCCCAGCACTACATGCTGCACTAGCCCTGCCCTCAGGGCAGGCTGAGCCGGCCATAAAAACAAACAAACAAACGAACAAAAGTTCTGAAACAAGAAAAAAAAAAAAAAGAGTAATAGCCCAAAGCACTTGCAGCACTAAGCCAAGCAAGCGAAGTGTGAGGAATAAACATTTTGCTCCACTATGGCTGAGGGGAGGGTACAAAGAGAAGATAATCACATCAGTAGTTTGAAGAGTGCTTGCTCAGGAGAACATTCAGGAACCACTATTTGTTTACATCAGTAAGCATGCTGTCCCAGAGACAATGCAGTTCTGTTTCCAGGAGGCTTTCTCCTGACAGAGCTCAGATTAGCCCCAGAACCTTTTTCCAGCCCAATGTGACTCCTTAGTTGAACTCTGAAGATAAGAGCCTCTCAAAGGAAGTTTTTAAATCTTTCCTGAAATTTTCAGAACTTTAGTGTTAAGGTGTTTAGATGTCCTTGGATGCTAGATTTTTGAAATATTATTTATAGTTAATTGGCCTGAAAAATACAAGCAGTCATTAGATTATGAATATAGTATCTTAGTATGGTCAGGAATTCTTTTTTTAAAAAATTAATTTTAATGAGAAAGAAAAAGCAATGAGACAATTTCAAAACAGGTTAGAGGACAGTTACAAAAATTAATACATTGCAAGTTGTTGTCTTCCTAGTATTTTATAAAAAGTACAAGATGCAGATATGATACCTTTTTTTTTTTTTTTTTGTCTATTTGAGACAAGGTCTTGCTATGCAGTTGAGGCTGGCCTTGAGCTCACTTTTGTAGCCCAGGCTGGTCTCGAACTTGCACTGATCCTCCTGCCTCAGCCTCCCAAGTGCTGGGATTACAGGCATGAGCCACCACGCCTGGCTCGGACATGATATCTTATCTAAACACTATTAGTACAAATACTTCTCACTGAACTAAGAGAAAGTAGATATATATTTATCCTATTTAGTATATACAAATACATATATATTTTTTTTCACTGAAAATGGTCCTTCATTTATATCCCCATTTTGTTTTGTTTTGTCAGAGATGGGTATTTCATTACTGTTCAAATATTATAGATGTATGAATTCAGCAAAAAAAAAAAAAAAAACTAATATAGTCCAATAGTCCATAATAGTAGTTGATTATCCACGGAACTGGCAATGTCAGAAGTCGCTGACTTGAGCCTTTTATAGCTCAGCATATTAATATGGTTTTACCTTTTATACCTCATGGTTATACTTTTCTGCTGGATGGTTAAGACCAAGATAAAGCAAGACCTATATAAAAAATGTAACTTTTATATCTGACAAGGTCAGTCAAATTCCATCAGGATTTACCCTAAAACCATGTACAGCAGTTTGTAGATCTTTTATCAGTCTCAGCCATCTGGATGAGACATGGCCATTATTTGATCAATTTGCTTTCTGTGAAAGCCTGAGAAAATGTTTTCAGGTGAGTGAGTCTCTTTTGGCACACTATATATCATTTATCATTTTCCTCTATGGCCCCATAATCTCCTTGAACAGAAAATTTGGAACACCACTGAGTTACAGGATGATACAGTATAGGTTCTGTTATGATCTGAGGCCTCACTGACCTTGAGTATTAAATGCATTAGACATAACATGGAACTGGTATTTTCCAACAATCACTGGTATTCTAAATTTTAAATTCCTATAGAATGTGAAAAACAATTACACATTTTTCCAGGCGTGGTGGTGCACACCTGTAATCCCAGCACTTGGGAGGCTAAGACAGGAGGATTGCTGGGAGTTCAAGACCATCCTGGGTTAAAAAAGTGAGCTCAAGGCCAGCCTGAAATGCACAGCAAGACCCTGTCTCAAAAAGCAAAAACAAAACAAAACAAAACAAAAACCCAACCCAAAAAACAATCAATCAATCAATCAATCAAACAAACAAACAATCAAAAAACCCAGAAAAAACCAATTACACATTTTTAGAGAGAAATTTAGAAATCTAACCATATACAACAGGACAATCCTGTAACATCTTTTTCTTGTCTCTTGTTTTCTTTTATTTCCTTTTTCAAAACAAACACTTACTTGAGATTATAGTAATAATTGATATGACATTAGAAGCAGTATGCATTTAGGAGAACAGAATGATAGGTATTTTAAGCATGGCTTTAGTATTACACATTACTATTTTGCTCCAGAGTAGGTGGCTTTTAAAAGCAAAACTTTATCTCACACAAATTCTGGAGGCACTGTGTCTCCTTTAAGGGTGTGGTTGGCCCAATAGACCTCCTCGTAATCCTAATTATCTTCCAAAGGCCTCAGCTCCCATTATAATACCAACACATTTCTGGCAGAATTTCAACATGAAAGTTTTTAGAGGAGAGAAATATTCAGTTCATAAAAATATCCCATAAAATTACAAAGTCTTTCTTTCTTTCTTTCTTTCTTTCTTTCTTTCTTTCTTTCTTTCTTTCTTTCTTTCTTTCTTTCTTTCAGTTCTGTTAGGTGTAATCCATCCATAACAAATTATCTTTTATTTGTTTATTTATTTTTATGGCCAGCTCAGCCTGCCCTGAGGGCAGGGCTGGTGCAGCTTGTGGTGCTGGGATCGAACCGCGGTCCCTGCAGCTGCCTAAGCTTTCTTAAGCAGGTGCTTTAGACCACTGAGCCATCCTACTGGGCCCCAACAAATTGTCTTTTAAAATGTGATTAGGTACTACAGCAGAATAGCTAGATGAAGAGGCACCTAGTATCTACTTTCACTTAGTACTGAGGTGGCAAACATATGACTTACCAGGCACACCCACCTGATTTTGTCCAGGTAAGACCAACTGCCCCTCAGAATGCTCCACATGGCACTGCATGGATAGGAGGGTAGGATCCTGGGCTCCAGTCAGGAAAGAGCTTGGTTGAAGTACATGCTACTCTAGTTTTTGGGATATGACCTTGAGCAAGGGACTAATCTCTAAACCTCATTGTTAGTAAACAGGAGTAATACAAGTCCTAATAATTTAGATAAAACAATGCACAAATATTTCTTGGCAAAGGTCCAGTACAGGGCATTTTAATGCTCACTATTAAATAATCAGACGAGGCGAAGGATGAATTATTTGAGTACTGCTTCTTCCCTAAAGTGCTTAGATCATGTCCAAGTGGAATTCATATTTGTTAGGGATAGTGTGACAACATATTAATGTGACAGTCACTTGTTCAGTTCGTCTATGATATTCTGACTCCAAGTTGAGCTTTCCCAGAAACCTCTACTCTCCTCCAGACATTTCTGCCAACAGGGTGACCTCAGGGATGGTTTTCTTTCTATTGTTTTCCACATTTTCCAATTATTAGAGTCCAGAATAGAAAACTTCCCAATAACTTATGACTTGTTCCCTCCTCTTACAGGTTTAAAGACACTGAATCCGAGAGCTGCCATTCCATCCAAATCCTCAAGCATGTTTTAACCTATTCACTCTTTTTCATGTATGTTGCTTCCAGTCCCTTTAATTCCATGAACATTATCTCATTACTGGATTTCTGAAATAGGCTTCTAAGTGGGCTCTCTTCCACTTTTGCCTCTTTGATAGACAATCAGTTTAATATTTCAAAAATGCAACCTTGACCACAATGCTTATTTAAAAGTCTTTCCTGCCTTTTAAAAACTACATATCATGTATGTTATTAAGTGTCCATGAAGAAAGATAGATCAAAACAAAGTGTCCCTTTAGAAGAAATGTCCTGTTATGAAAACGATGCAGGTAGCAGTTGACTGATTCTGTCAACTTGAGTAAGAAACTCCCAACCACACCAGCTCAGCATAACTCTGGGGATGGAGGCTCATTGTCAGAATGGTGCAAAAGTGAACCAAAAAGAGAAGCTGCGGTTCTGTTCTTCAGAGGAGTGCCAGTCTTCACCTTCACATTGGACATCCTCTCCCAGAGTCCACTGCCGGCCCTTCAGCCTTCCAGTGCAGACCCTTCAGCCTCTAGGCCGGCCCTTCAGCCTTCCAGTGAAGACCCTTCAGCCTCTAGGTATGGACTCACGCATGACCACACAGTGAGACCCAGGTTTTTGGCTTCGCAGGGCCCAGACAGACTTTTTTGCAGTCTTCCACACTTGAACCTGGCAGCTGTTGTAAGCCAATGTTGCAAATTCTGTTATTGTATTTTTTTTTCTTACTATTTCTTTTATTTATGTCTTTTATTTATTTCAAATAAAAATTTAATATAAAAACATTCTTTTAAACTGATTTTTTATGTTTACTGTGCCATTCAAATGCTTTACCATCTTACATGATTTCTTCAAAATTTGATAACAAGGGAACATCTAGAAAAATAGTTTTTAAATAAATAGAAACAAAATAAATTTTCAGCTTTGATTATAAGGTGGCATAAAATTTTACTCAACAGAAGTTGAGTAAATTTGGGTGGAGGGAATCATTCTTTTGTACAGACAGTGATAGCCTTCTTTTAAGCACTGAAGCAATAACTGCTTAAGAAATGGCATAAGCAATAACCCTATACCAATATCTTTCTTAAAATAATCTATTTTTTATATATGTGCATGGCTTTAGCAAATTTTTTTTGTCTTATTACTGATTTTATTTTACAGCTATTTTTATTTTTTGCTACATTTTAAAGTTTCTAGTACTAGGAGAAAATATACCATGTCTTATAAGTAGATTGTAAGTCAAAGAAACAGTATATATCATAAAACAAAAATTAAAATTAAATAATAAAATATCAATTAATTCAAAATTAAATTGAATATTTCAAAATAATATTCAAAAAATCAAATTAAATCATGAGTCTAAAAGGCCAGAATGTAGTGTATCATAGGTATAATCTGTACATGCATAATGTTTGAATAGTTTTATATATATATATAAAATATCAACTAAGAAAAAGTTTTCTTGATAGTAAACAATTACTAAGAATAAAACATAGTAAAATACTGAATGGCAAATATATTACCAGTACTTCTAGTAGTTTAGGGATAGGACATTGCACAAAGTTCTAGTATATGTGGATGTGGACAGTGTCCATGATGCTTACTGGTGGCCAGGTGTCACTTGTGGGACTGAGCTACTGCTATTTCCTTGATGTCCACCTTGTGGACCCAGACAGAATCATGACCCATAGAGTGCAGAAGTCCACTTGTAGAATATGCTAATGGAAATATTCTGCTGTGGCATACAAAAGAATGGTTGAAAGACTACTGCTGTATATGTCTATTTTTTTTTTTTTTTTGTCTATTTCTCCTGTGTGTAATTGTTGGCCCTATTTGGTGGGTTCTTTCCATTCTCCTTCATGGAGTTGTGGTCACTGTGATCTCTCTGTATAATACTTTTTAGCAAACTGTGCAGGGTTGGCGTTGTCTTCATGAAATTCTTTAGTTGTTCTTTGTCATGGAAATATTTCACTTCTCCATTAACCTTGAAAGAGAGTTTTGTAGGGTATATCAGTCTGGGTTGGAATTTGTTTCCTTGCAAGTCTCGTAGTGCTTTGCTCCATGTTCTTCTTGACTTGATGGCTTATAAAGAGAAATCTGCCATTATTCTGATAGGTCTTCCTTTAAATGTGATGTTTCTTTTCTGTAGAAGCTTTTAGTATACTGTTCCTGTGCTGAATTTCCGAGATCTTGATTATTATATGTCTGAGTGTGGTTTTAATTGGGTTGGTATTATTTGGAGTTCTATATGGTTCAGTTACCCTAATGTCAAATTGTTTCCCCATATTTGGGAAGTTTTCTGCTATTATTTTTGCCCATATTCTTTTTATATCATTTGTATTGACTCTTTCTTTCTCATTAGTCTTACATTGTTCATCTTTGCATCATCTTGCTGATGTTGAATTATCTTTTCCTGCATCCTAGTTGTTTTAAAGAGGTCTTTTCTTTTTCTTTTCACTAACAGTAATGGTGTCTTCAAGATCTGAGAGTCTATTTTCACTTTTGCCAGCTTGTGATTGAGGTCTTAATTTCCTGTATATCACTTTGAATCAGCTTCATGCATTCTATTTCTCTCCTATATTGCTCACTCAAGGGTTTTAACATTATTCTCCTCTATTTTTTTTTTTTATCAATGTCTTCTTTAGAAACACTTAGTACTTCTAGGGCTGGGGAGATAGCTCCGAGGCACAAGTGCCTGCTGGGCAAGTGCAAGGTCGTGAGTTTGAACCCCAGTCCCACAAAAAAAAAAAAAAAAAAAAAAAAAGAAACACTTAGTACTTCTTTCATTATAGTTATTTCTTTGTTTACTTCAGAAATTATTTCTGATCTGATTTCCTCTATACCTTTTTATAGTTGCTTCTTTACTGCAAACAATTTTTTACTTTAGAGATTGCAGGTATGTGAGTTTCAATTTCTTTTATGTTATTTTCTCCTGCATTTGTTTTGGGTGCTCTCAGGGCCTGAGACTGCATTTTGCCCCTTCTCTTTGTCATTTTGCATAGCACTGTCTTCTGAACTTTAGTGTAGATCTTTGGTACAATTATTACCTTAGCACCAGCTCTGGATCTACTAAGTTCAAACTTATCCCAGTGGGCGTGGCTTGGGTCTGCCTGCTGTGCTCCACTTATTCCTGCTGCAGCCCTTGGAAGTGAATCCATTGCGCCACTCTGGCAAGGTGTTCTGCTCCTAAATTGGCTGGGTGGATCTTGCCTCTAGCCTCTCTGCAGGGAATTCTGTCACAAGGTTCTACACTGGGAATCAGGATCCAGTAGGCCCTGGGCCATGCTACTTACATCTTTGTCTAGGCCCTGGACATTGAGCACAGGCATTGGCTGGAATGAGGATCCAGTGGGCTGGTGGACGGTCCCACTCACTCACACCAGGTCTGGACACTAGCTGTAATGAGGACATATTTGGCTCAGAAGGTCCCTTCCCTGTCTTTTTGTGCTCTTATCATGAAATACAAGAGCAAGATATCCATGGCTTTGTGCATCTTCCTTTGCCATTTTCTTCAGTCCCATCTCATATCCCTCAACTTCTTTGTTTATATCATAGCTCTACTGGCATCTTGCAGATCCCAAAATGAGCCAACTTTTCCCTTTCCTGGGGCCCTTTCACAGCTGCCACTTTTCTATGAAGTATTCTTTCCCAACTCTTAACTTGCTTAACTCTATTTTACCCTTCAGGCTTCAAGTCAACTGTTGCTTTCTCAGGAAGCTTCTCACTTATCCCCATCCTCTAATATGAATTAACTCACACCAGTTACTCCCAACAGACTATTTGCATTTTTTTTCCTCCTCAGAATTTACACAGATTAAGCTCTGAGGAACTTAGATTAGCAATTTTATGCATAACTCTAGGCTTACTCATTCTGCAGTTTTATTCCCTTCTACATTGTTTGATACTTGTATGCTTAATTGATCTCTTAGTCCTGAAAAGTTTAAGTGGGTATTTTTAGCTTCACAAGCATAATAGCAAGATCTTTCCCTTCCTTACCATTCTATCGCCAAGGTAGTTTAACATATCCCATCCTCATTTTGGAGGGCAGGTGGTTAGTGTTCCTTGGTATTTTGTAAATAGAGTCCCCGTCTTCATGGGATGAATTGCATGATGAGCAAAGTAGAAAAGAGATGAGAAAGTACCACTTATGTATGGTGCTTCTTTGTCATATTTGTCAGCATAAGCCCAACTTTCTGTAACAATTTACTGTATTTTAGTGGATTAACATAATACAGTTCACTTCTGCTCATATAAGAATCCAAAGCAGATGTTCATCATAAAGACAGTTAGCATGGGACAGTCTTTCAAGAAGGGACTCAGTGACACAGGCTTTTTTCACATGTTGGTCATGCCACTCCCTAGGGCCTTAGAGTCCATCATTTATATCTGGCAGAACAGGAAACATGTGGCATGAAGGGCAGAAAGGGGAATCCGTCATTGCGGAAGAAATGTATGGCACTTCTTTTCACATTCCACTGGCCTAGAGTTCACTGGTTCGTGCTATGGCTTTATTTATGGCAAAGCAGACACCAATAAGGCCTGTGTTTTTTACAGGAAGACAAGGTAAATATGGAATTTGGCTGTGTAGGGAAACAATGTTTGCTATATGCCAAGGTGTGGGTGGTGGACAGTGCCCTCTACTAGTCAGCAAATCCCACCTTGGCTAACACCTGTTGTTCATAAGCTCTTCTCACTCTTGTCCTTGGCAGATAAATTTTGTATTTAACCATGGGGCCATGCAACTTTGGGTGGCCTCCTCCCATTTTTATGGATCTCTCTGTGGCAATGCTCTGGCTTTCCTTTTCAGCTCAGGGGATACTTTTTTTTTTTTTTACATTCGGTGGGTTATCTGGAAAAGATGAATCGCTGTTCATTATAACAATTTGTCTATGCCTGATGCTATTTCTGTTTCATTTTCTCTCCTTTGCTGTTTGGTGTTGAGGATAAAACTAGGGGCCTTGTGCGCGCCAAGCATACTCTTGCTCAGTGAGCCACATTGCCAGCCTCACATACTGTCATTTCTATTCCGTAAAGCAGTGATGGTGTGATGGTGAACCTTTCACAGCTCTCAGTGATGAAAAAAAAAAAAAAAAAAAGCACAATGCAGCATGCATGCCATAAGTTATTCACATTGTCCTAATGCATCGCTGTTTTTGATTTATCACATCTCTCCTCTCAGGCAGTGAGCACAGCCTGGCCACATAAGTTGGAACAAAGGCAGAACTGAGGGCTGATAACATTAGCCTATTTCAAATCACACTGTCCCTCAACAAATATAAGTTTAATGAAGGTGGAGGTTACGTGTGTATATGCTTTGCAGTATTCCCAGTGTCTACTATATAGGCTAAGTGAGTATCCATTAAATAGGTAAATGCACAAACAGGTACATGAGTTTCAGAAGAAGCAGCGGTCCTCAAAGATATCTTGGATCACAGTCATTTCATAGCTTTGCAGGCCTTCCTGTTTAAATGGGTGTGAGTAGGGCTTTGCACGGCTGTGGAACCAGGCTGGTAAAAACTGTAGTTAAGATGCTCTTATTTCTGCAGGCTTAATGTGTTTGTTTTTAATAACGTACACACACATATACATACATGCGAACACACAATTCCATGTACATTTATAGAGAGAAACAACTCAAGGAAAGGGGACAGGGCACAATAAAAGGAAAGATGAACACCCAGGTGTCTGGCACACAGGAATCTTGTGTTAACAGAATGAGTGATAAGAGGATAAACCCAGTTTTCCTCATCTAGGATTTAAATCAGCAAATCATGGACATGCACTGAATTCTAACAGGATCTCCTAAAAAATGTATGCCTTTCAGTGAAAAAAATAATAATACAGAATTTCAAAAGAAGATAATGAGACATTAATGATGTTTAGCATATTGTGTATGGGTATCTTCAAAGTAGTTGCTCGGATTACAAGACAGACATCCATAATTGATCAAGCAATGTAGGCACAAAAACTATATTCTTCAATGAACTAAAAGAAGTCAGTAATATAACTATCTCATCTATCTTTTGTGCATATATATATATATATATATATATATATATATATATATATATTTTTTTTTTTTTTCCTTTCCCTTCCTTCTTTGCTTCTTCCCCCCATACCAGTTCTTTCTTTGGGGTCTTATTTAATATATTTTCTTATACCACTAGGGAAAAACTACAACGTTTAAATGTGTGAGTTTGGTTTATTTCACTTATGAGTATAGTATCTACTTGCATCCACTTCCCTATAAAAGCCTTGAGTTTATCCTTTTTAGCTGGGTAATGCTCCATTTTATAAAAATAGCACATCTTTTTTATCTGTTCCTCAGTTGATGAACATTTGGGTTGTTCCTAAGATTTAGCTATGGCAAATTGTGCTGCTATAAACATGGGTGCACACATATCACTGTGGTGGGGTGTTTTTAACTCTTCTGCAAAAATACCCACAAGGGGAATAGTTGAGTTGAATGGAGCCTCTGATCTTAGTTTTTTGAGGAAATTCCACACTGATTTCCAAAGTGGTTGCATCACTCTACACTTCAACCAGCAGTGGAGAAAGGTTCATTTTTCCCCCACAACTCCTCTAGCATTTGTTGTTGGTTGACTTTTTGATGATAGCCATTCTTTCTGAGTGAAAGGAAGTCTCAGTGTTATTTTAAGGTGTGTCTCTCAAATGACCAATGATATTGGACATATTTTTCATATATTTATTTGTCATTTATATTTCTCCATCTGACAAGTGTGTATGCATCTCAGATGCCTATTTTTGGATTGGATCTTTGAATTTTAGACGTCTGATTTTTTTTTTTTTTTCACTTCTTTATACACTCTAGATAGAAGTCTTTTGTCAGGACAGTTGAGTAAAAATTTTTCCCCTCCATGGGCTGTCTTTTCACTCTTTGTTGATTTCTTTTGATGTGCAAATGCTTTCTAATAAGATAAGATCCCAGTTGTTGGTTCTTTGAGGTGTTTATCAAGCAGTTTGAGTATTATTCAAGAAGTCTCTGCCTATTCATATGTTTTCAAGAATCCTATCTACATTTTTTCCAGTAGAAATGGTGTTTATGTTTTAATATTTAAATCTTTGATCCATTTTTACTTTATTTTAGTGGGTTTAGATTCAGCCTTTCTTTAGCATGTGGGAAACCAGTTTTTGCCATTTTATTTATTTATTTATTTATTTATTTATTTATTTATTTATTTATTTATTTATTACAGGGTCTCCCTACACAGAACAGAATTGTAGTGATCTGTTTTTAAGACTCCCAAGTGCTGGGATTACTGGCGCACACTACCACACCCAGTCTCATTCACCATCTCAGTGTGCCTCGGGCAGGGCCAGTGCTGTAGGCTGGGGATCAAACCCCCAACTCCTGTGTCTATCTAAGCAGGTGCTTTAATCCATTGAGCTGCCTGGCTGACTCTGCCATGGTATTTATTAAAGGGGATATCTTTCTACCAATGCAGGTATTTTAGCCACTTTGTTAAAAGTGAAGTGACTGTGTATGTCGGTAATAATGTCTAAATCTTCAGGTCCGTTCCATTCATCCTCAGGTAAGTTTTTTGCCAGCATCATGCTGATTTTATCACAGTAGCTCTGTAGTATGATTTCAAATCAGAGATTGTGATGTCCCTTGCCTTGCTTCTGTTGCCTCAATTTACTTTGCTCTTCTGGTTCCAAATGAATATTTTGAACATTTTCTCTAGTTCTGTGAAGAATGATAATGTTATTTTGATCAAGATTGGGCTAAATTATTATTATTATTATTATTTTTTTTTTTTTTTTTTTTTTTTTTGGTAGGACCAGGGTTCGAACTCACGACCTTGCACTTGCCCAGCAGGCACTTGTGCCTCAGAGCTATCTCCCCAGCCCCTTGGGCTAAATTATTATAATAGTTTTGGGAATATGGCCATTTTCACAGTGTTGATTCTTCCTTATCCTCTGGGTTTTAACCCAGAAATGCAGGGATGAATTTCCATTGTTTTATTTTTTTAAATTTTATTTATTATTTTTTTTTTATTCTTGTTTCAGAACCTTCGTTTATTCACTCATTTTTATGGCTGGCTCAGCCCGCTCCGAGGGCAGGGCTAGCGCAGCATGTGGTGCTGGGGATCGAACCGCGGTCCCTGAAGCCGCCCAAGCTTCCCCAAGCAGGCGCTTTAGACCACTGAGCCATCCCGCTGGGCCCCCCATTGTTTTATTTTTCCATTTTCTGATACCCTCTTCAATCTTTATTTTCAAAATGCTGCTATTTTTGATATAGATCATTTATTATCCTTGTTAGATTGATTCTTAGGCATTTCATTTTTTTTTTTTTGATTATTATGAGTAATGTAGTTTCCTAAATTTCACTCTCAGTGAATTTATTTGTATACTAGAATGCTATTGATATTTGAATGTTGATTTTGTATTCAGCTATGCTACTGAATTTGGTTACTAAATTGAAACCTCTTTTGGTGGAGAGTTTTTGTTGTCTTCTTTATAGAATATCATGTCACCTGCAAATAATGATAGCTTACCTTCTTTTTTTCTATCCTTATTACTCTCTCTTGTCCAATTGCTCTGGTTAATGTTTCCAGCAGTATCATGAATAGGAGTGGTGATAGTGGACATTCTTGTCTTGTTCCTGATTTTAGATTGTAAGCTTTCAGCTTTTCTACATTTAGTATGACATTGGCTGTTGGCTTGTCATAGATGGCTTTTATCAGATTGAGGAAAAGACTATCCATTCTGATTTTTTATAGAATTTTATCATGAGTAAGTGCTGGACTTTATCAAAAGATTTTTTTGCACCAACTATGATGAGGTGACTTTTGTCTCTGGCTCTGTTGATATGGTATATTTCATTTATTGATTTGTGTATGTTGAGCCATCCTTGCTTTTTGGAATGAATCCCACTTGGTCCTGTTGTTTAGTCTTCTTGATGCTTTGCTCCATTTCGCTTGCTAGTATTTTATTGAGGATTTTTTCCATCTATGTTTATTAGGGACATTAACCTGCAGTTGATTTTAGTTGGGTCTTTCTCTGTTTTTTCATATCAGGGTAATACTTGTCTCCAGAAATGAGTTAAGGGATACTGATACCCTTGAAATTTCTTTAGTGCTTGAGGAGTATTGGTATTAAGTCTTCTCTAAGTTTCTTGTAGGTTTTAGCAGTGAATCCATCAAGACCTGGGCTTTTCTTTTCAAGTTTTTCATTGTTTTATTTATTTATTTTTTAATTTCATTAGCTGATATTAGGTTATTCAGGATTTTTATGTCTTCTTGAATTGGCTTTTTTTTTTTT
>PVJA010017512.1:0-41541 GCA_004027025.1 Myocastor coypus | reverse complement strand
TTTTTTTTTTTTTTTTTTTGTCTTTTTGAGACAGGGTCTCGTTATGCAGTTGAGGCTGGCCTTGAGCTCACTTTTGTAGCCCAGGCTGGTCTCGAACTCGCACCAATCCTCCTGCCTCAGCCTCCCAAGTGCTGGGATTACAGGCGTGCGCCACCACGCCCGGCTTAATTTTAGTTTTCTAAGGTATGTCTGCTAAGTACAAAATTAAATGAGGACAGATTATTTTTTCTTTCAGTCTTTTGAATTAGTCCAGTTTCTTATCCACTTGTCCTTTTTTTTTTGTCTTTTAGGCAAGAGTCTACAGGATGTTCAGGGTCTCACTACTAGATTGGACTCTGTAGTGATCAGATTGTTTACCACCTCCCAAGAGCTAGGATTACAAGGGCATGCCACTATGCTTAGTCTCAATTGCTATCTCAGCGCAACACAGGGGTGGGGCTGGCACAGCAGCCCCGGGAATCCACCCTCCCACCCACCCCCGGACCCCCCCCCATGCCTGCGCAGGTGCTTTAATCCACTGAATTATTTGGTTGAAATGTGGAATAAGATGCTATTTAATTTTGCTCCTCCATACCTAATATTTTTTTATGTATACACTTTAGCAATTTTTTCTTAACGATTAGTTTTGGACAATTTTATTTTTGTGTATCTTTGTATGATTCTATTCATATTTCTTGTGCAAAAGGTTTCATTTTTCTTGGAAATATAGTGCTATAATTTCAACTACATTTAGAAATTTTTTCATCTTTAAATAATTATTGCCTATCCCTTTCTACTTTAAGAATTCTAGTTACATGAATATAAGTTTCTTGATTTTGGCACAGAGTGAACTATTATATGACTGATCTGTAAATTTCTTCTTCTTCATTTTATTTTAGACAATTTTTATTATATTCATTTAAGTTTATAATTTATTTACAATGTGCAATCTATTATTAATCTCATGCTATGTATTCATTTCAGAAATATTCCTCTAAAATTCATTTTAACTCTCTTTTATATCTTTCACACTTCAATATTTGTCTACAATTTTTAATATGCTATTATTATTAATTGTCAATAAAATTAATAAAAAGAATGTAAGTTGCTTATATTTATGTTTTATGTTCTATGAAACAATAAATATTTTAAAAGTATTTTAAATTATTAGTGTAGAAGAATTGTCCCAGCTAAAACATATATGCTGAGGAAGAGACCACTGGTAGAGGGTAGAGAGCAAACATTATTATTTATAAATCAGATTTACATTTACTAAAGGAATAATTAAAACATAACATTGAATTTTGAACCAAGTGCAAACATCTTAAGAAAATCTTATGTTGCATTATAATTTAATTTAGGTTTCCAGAGTTGCTGTAAATATGGAGCCAGCTATGTTACTACTCAGAGTGAATTATAAAGCTGTAGATTCATAACTTTTTTTGAAAAAGAAAGTTTTTTTAATTCTTTCTTTTTTCTTTCTTTCTTTGGTATAGGGTCTCATTACACAGCTCAGACATGTAGCAATCCTCCTGTCTCAGCCTCCCCAGTGCTGGGATTATAAGCGTGTGCCACCACGCCCCATTTCTGTGGCCAGCAGGGCATGCCAGGTGTTCTGAGGCCCACAGGACATGCAGTACCAGGCACCACACCTGGGTCCTTGTGCTTTTCACAGGCAAGCTGCTTGTCAGGCAGCTTAGAGTGCTGAGGTATATCCCCAGGCCCTTAGGTTTATAAATTTTGAAAATACATGGAAAGTTAAAGGAAAATCTTAAACACTACATTTAAATCATGAAAAATGTAAAATATGATGGGAATTTCACATTGAAAAACCCTCAAACACTTGAAATTAGGTAACCCTAAGCTGACATTCAAAAAAGACCCCACTAAAATGTATATTTATATAAAGCAGAGCTATGGTTCTTTAATTTTCCTTAGGGGCAATATTTCCAATGATTAATTATTTTTCCCTAAAATTTATTACCAAGGCTTCGAGTTTAGTATTATGTAAAAATGTCAATCCAGATCATTTAGTATAAAAACAAACTAAAACATCCACTTTTGTGTTATGAATTATTCTTATCCAAAAGTTCTGTTATCTACTATCTGGTGTGCATATAAATATGCAGAGAAAAAAAAAAACCTAGAAAAATTTTGTGTACTTTCTCTGAAAAATCTGTCTGTATAGTAATAGTCTGACATCTACCAAGCCTCAGAAACCTTAGTTCTAATATCTATGTCCTTGTTTTTCAAAAGAAGTACTTTGGGAAGTATACAAGTGCTAGTCCCATCCAAACTACTCACCAAACCTTTCCCTTTTTCTCCGCACTTCAGCTGCTCCATCACAGTCACAAGCCTTTGCCGTCTGTGCCTAGGAAGTTGCTCTAACTGGCAGTCCACTCTCGCTTGCAGTTGTGTAGTCCTCTCTCGCCTGCAGTTGTGATCCAGTCAATATCTTAACCTGCTGACAGCAGTGACTTCCCAAATACACAGCTAATCATCTTAAATGCTAGTCAGATCATCAGCATTTTGTCAAATGTCTCTGCGTAAATGTCCTCCTATTTGATATTGCCTTGTAAATCACCCTAGAACATCTGGGATAAGTTGTGACTCGTCATTCAAAATAGCATCTTCTACTGAACATGATATCCCTCACCATGTTACAAGTTTCTTCCTTGCTTCTTACCCTCACTTGCTGAAGGGAAAGGGTAAATTTTGCCCTGGAATATGATTAAATACTTAGTGCTTAATAATGTCTGGATAAATGAAGGAATTAACAGATGAAAGAAACATTTGTCAGTGCTTCTCAAAAATTTTTATTTTATACAATTTTGGCAGAGCTGGAAGGCACAAAAATTAAAGAGGTAAAAGCCTTCTGATATTCATAGAAATCATACCACAATCTTAAAACTCTCATTGAAATTGGAATTATTCCAGGAAAAGCTCATACACCTTTTTCTCAAAGTGTTTACACCATGTCACATTTCCTGCAGAAATACACGAGCATTCCAGTTTCTCTACATCCTCACCAACACTTTATAATGTCATGACTTACGTTTACTTATTTCACACTAGAGCAGAATAAAGGCAGTCGGTTTATTTGTAAACTTTCATTTGCTTGGGAGGTGTTTTCAATTTTTATTTCCCTGGTATTTTAACTGACCTTCAATTGACATACAAAAAAATATATATTTTACTTTAGCTATTCTAATACCTTGGTTATTTTTATGGAACTGTGTATTGTTGTATTTGTTATTGTAGTTGTTTATCTGCTCTTAGCAAGTCTATTGTTGGCTGTATGCATCAAAAATTCTTTCTCTTATTTGTTTGCCTTTTTATTTTTTTAAACAGACTATTGACAAATAGATTTTTCTCTTACCTTTGATGAAGGATCTGGCCCTGTCTTAAGTGTGAAATTCTCAATGTCTCTATAGAAATAATAGTATTCTTCACATAATGTAGTTTTCGTTTAACATAGGTCCACAATTAGAAAAAATTGGAACCAAATTTTAACATAGATCCTTAATTTTATAGTTCATGTATTCTTGCCATTTATTATTTTCAAATTTTCTAAGACTTAGAATATTTAGGATATTCTAAAAAGGATAATATATTTTCTTGAATTTTACTGCAAAGAATAGCAGAATTATCTCAAAAAAGAACAAAATTGAGAAATTCATTCAGAATATGTGAGCGTTTCAAAGTAAAGTCAATCCTACAATTCAATAAATATTCCATAAAATTCTAACACATTTAATTGGTTTATCCTCTATAGGTTTTCTTGGTCACTATTACAGACTATCCTTAGCATACTTGTCCTTAGGCTTCTAACATTAGTGACTACTAAAAAGTAAGTTCATACAAAAATATTAAAAGTCTTGAGTGTGGCCACACTGGCTCTATACCCAGGTATGCTATGCCAGGCACCAAATCTGGGCCTGGTGGTGAAGATCTATAGTCCTAGTGGTAGGGTTGGGGGAGCTGAAAACAGTAGAATCACTACAAGTCTGAGTTTCCTAGTGAGATCGTATACCAAATACATTTTTAAAAATTCAACTATATTAATGCACTAAATTTTGAAATAAGTAGATTTATGTAGTCTTGAAAATTTTTAAAATATATTTTTGTGCAACTGTAAAAAAAATCTTTGCTGGGGCTGGCGAGATAGCTCAGCAGACTAAAGTGCTTGTTTAGGCAAGACCAGGGACCTCAGTTTAATCCCTGACATCACATGTCATGCTAGCCCAGACCCCAGGGGAGGTTAAGCCTGCCACAGAGTATGGGCACAGCGGCACATGTCTGTAATCCCAGAGCTGGGGAGGCTCAAAGCAAGAGGATCATCACAAGTCTGAGCTTTGTAGTGAGACCCTGCAACAACCAAAAACATTGTTAAAAAGTTTTTGTCATGCCATGTTTTAATGCTGCTCTCCATTAATTAGCTATGTAACCCTGTGGGTTGTATAGCTAAGCCTAGATTTTTGCTCCTCTCAAATCCAAAATAAGAGAATCAGCCAAGAAATATGTACCATGATAATTTTGATAGAAAAGCAGATGCTTATTATTTTGGCTCAATCTAAATATATTCTTAGTCTTTGAAAATGAATGATACGTTTAAGTAAATCTTAGTATTTAATATCTTGCAAAAAGACATCTTTTCTAAATGGAGTTAATGTATTCTGTACAGTACTTCCACAGAGACTAACTGCAGTAATATGATGATAGCATTGAGAGCCATGACTGGGAGATTAGAATAGTTCATGAACATAATAAAGTTTAAAATATATTTATATATCAGGGATTTAGGAAAATAGAGGAAATTGTAACTGGTGATGACTGTATAGATGCCTCCTTGTACGGACAGCTGTCTATGATTAATTTCACTAAAAAATATAGGAAATATTCATGAAAGAAAATTGATAATGAACAAGAACCATATTCATACTCATTCATTCTGAATTTTCAGTTATTTATTAATGACCACAGGTATGCTGGTTCTGTTTCCCACCACAAGGATGACATGCATGACATATAATTTAAGGACAAGAGGTTTAGTTGGTCCATGGTCTCAGTATGCTCAGTTGATGGCCAACTGGCTGAATCGCAGGAGCAGCATTTGTGAAGGGGTAGAAGAGTAAAGCTGCTGAACTCATGAAGATGAGGAAGCAGCGCGCATGAATGAGCCAGAAAGAGAGCAGCATCTCTCAGAGCCTGCCTCGTGCTGGCACATTCACAACTGAAAATGTCAAGGATGAGTGTCAAAGCCCCAGTGACTTAATCATACTGGGAAAGTGTCATCTCAAAGCACTGAAACTTTGGGGGACAATTAGCATCTCACTACAGCACTTCACCCTAGAGCTCAGAAGGCTCATGTCCATCTCATTACACAAAATTCATTTAGTCCATCTCTGAGAATGCCCCCAATCATAGCCGTTTAAGCATTACTCAAAAGTCAAGTTGAAAGTCTCCTCTACCACTTGAAGCAAAGTCTTAGTTGTGAGCCCTGTAAAATCTTAACGGAAGTGAAATACTCCCAACATGAAATAACATGGAACAAACTTTTCAGTTCCAAAAGGGACGACTAGGTAAATAAGTAGGAATCAGATAAGATTGAAAGCCATCAGGTAAATAGCTAAGCAATAAAGCCTGTAGTGCTATGTGCAATGGTTAAGGCATGTGGTGACAAGATGTTTATTCCAAAGAGGCTGGGAATCCCTGTTCCTATGTCCTTACTAGCTGCCATTCAAGATGGCCAGAAAGCAGATAAAGGAGAGGAGCCAGAGAGGGCCATACACCCCCACAAAGCATGACCACAGTGGCCAACCTCCTTTACTCAGGTGCTGCCTCCAACAACATACTAAACAATGAAGTCATTAATGAATTGGTCTACTACTGAGCATAGGGCTGCCGTAATCCATTTACCCTTAAACAGCATGCCCAGTGAACTTAGGAGACTGGGAGCTGTTGAAAACCTAATTCATAACAACAGAAAATATTAAATTACTGCACTCTTTTCCATACTGCAGTTGATATCTTCTAAGATTATCTGGAAAGTCCTCTTTGAAACAGGTCCACTTCAAGAAAAGAAAAAGCTCCTCTCCTCCCTTCTTTTTGTCTCTTCTTTTATCTTCCCTTCTACTTCCTGTCTTCCTGCACTTAGAGTATTCTGTGTTACCAATTCAGCATAAATCATTCATGGTGCATAATTACGAAAGACGGTGAAATAAGACAGAAACCGCTAAATCTATCATCTGCCTTCAAGATTTGATCAGGTATTGCTTTATAGAAGAAGAGTCCCCCATGTTTTTAACTCATTAGTTCAGACATTTATCTAAAAGACAAATGATGGGAACATGGCCTGGGTGGAAATTTCTAAGGATATCATTTCAGCTCATGATTTGTTGAAAACTATAAATGGATGGTCAACTCTGGCTAGGAAAACAAACTCACTTTACACCACCACTGGCTTGTTTGCCCTTCGTCTGTTAAACAATAGACTAGGCCTGAATAATTGATTTGTGTTGATTTACAATAAAATGGCAGCAAGTTCCAACATCATAAAAGATTTATGTTTTTATTCAGTGTTTATGTTGATATCTTAAGTAGCAAGCGCATCTTGCAGCACATGGCTATGTAGTGACAAGATCACATGCGCCTTGGCATGGCTTCTGTATAAAAATGAGAAGGTGTTGATTTCATTACCACTCTGGCAATACATTTGAAAGAGTGTTAATGACTATTAATGGCCTAGTCCTCAGCCAGAAGAACGCCTGAAGTCAGGGAAAGTGGCATTTTATCTGCTCTTAAGCATTAAAAACAGAGAGCTTCCCACAGTCACATTTCTAAGTGCCTTTCCTGCTCTACAAATAATCACATCCCCCACTTCACTGAGCTTTTAAAAATGTTTAAATTCTAGGCAAATCCAGTTTTTCTACTCTGGAGGTTTTGCTCCTGTTTCTTTGTAACAACTAACACATTTAGCTCATGGCAAAAAAAAAAAAAAAAATCCTTGGAAGTGAATGAGAACAAAATGTTTTTAAAAGGACCTATTCAACTTTGTAATAAAGAAACTCCATTGTTTCAGGTTTAAGAAAAAAAAAAAAAAAAAGACTATTTTTGTCCTTGTTTATCTTTGGAAGCACAGATGAATTCAAACCACCTCTGATGAAATGCACTGTGAATCAGTCCAGATTTCTGGAGCTCAAATGTTTACAGGGTTCCCCCTTCCTCCAAACGAGTTTTTCTTCTTTCCTTTTGGTCCCTTGACGGTGCTAAATCAACAAGTTATTAGACGAGGAATGAAAGCTTCTGTTTCAAAAGACACAACTGCAGCTAGACAAGAGAAAACAGATGCCAATTATTTACCAGTGGCTGCTGGAAAACAAAACATTTTATGACATTTACTTTGCCTTAGCAGAGCTGCGACTGATGCCAAGGAAATATAAACTGGTCAAATTATCAGCAGCCGGTTTTGAAACATGGAGTATTATAATTTGAATCTTGCACTACATGCAGACATGCTGTGACCTACATATTTCTCTCTACACTGATTCAACACACAAATTGATGCACTCTTCAAACAATGAACTTACAGGAAAAATATGTGTAACTTATACATGTAATTAAAAATTTGCTATGTTTTAATATTGTAGATATAGCCTTCCAATTACCCTAGTTTCCAATACAGAATGACGATAATTTTAGATGTTTGATACTTGAAAGTATATTCTTTGGCAAATGTTTTTATAACATGTAGCAAAACCTTCAAATTAAATATCATCCTTACACTGAATCCAGCTGAATTATTCATTGTTAATGTGATGTCACAAGCAATCTTTAAGTATTTTTCTTGCAGTAGCTAACAGAGGCTTAATTTAGTCACAGCCAATATCTATCTAATCCCATAAAAATATAAATATTCCATAGCCATTTTTGAGACATAATTCCAAAGAAATATGTTTGATAGATCTCATTGAAAGTACCAGTTATAATATACAAATTTCTATTTTTATCAGCCATGAGTTGCTGCTTTGTTAAAGATCTAGATTTATAAATAGCCTTTTGTATATCTTATACAAGATATGCATTGTTTTTATTGTCATTGTGCCTTGATCTATCTTAAAGGATTCAAAAAAAACCATCATTAATGCATTTCTCTTTATAGTTTGTTCCTACAAATAATGGTATTATAACATAAGTCATATATGTCTACAGTCTTAAAAAGTGTCCTCAATGACTGAGAAATGAACTAAAGATGATACTTATATCACTGAACACTGCTGAATATTTAAACTGTCAAAAAGTGGTGATCCAAGTAACTGAAGGAATAATATTTCCCAATTTCTTAATACATACATAAATCATGAGTGATCTGGTCAATTCTGATTCCATGGTTTTGGCGTTGGGTCTGAGAGTTTGCATTTCTACAAAGTCTGTATGACACTCTCAACACAACTACTAAATAGATTCAAGAAGCAAAAGATGACCTGGGACAGAACCACTGTTTATTGAGCACGAGCATGTTTCATAAAGTAGTCATCGCAGGGCTGGAGAGATAGCTTGGTATACTAAGCATTTGCCTGGCAAGCACAACTTCCTGAGTTCAATAACTGGTACCAAAATAAATAAATAAAGTCACTGCAAGTCACAATAAGTACAGTATTTGACAAGCACAGAGCGAGGACTTGAAGGGCCCTTGAGCAGCTTATTTTCTGAGTAATGATTACACCAGCAGCCTGATTCCAGGATATTGTCTTAGTGCTAAAAGATGTTTACATATGATTGGTCCTGTCTCTTTCTTAGATGTTTTTCTCTTTCTTTCTTTCTTTCTTTCTTTCTTTCTTTCTTTCTTTCTTAAATGTATTTGATACAGGATCTCACTACACGCCTCAGACTCGTAGTGACCCTCTTGTTTTTAGGCTCCCCTCCGGAGCAGGGATTACAGGCTTGCATTACCAGGCCAGGACTCCAAGGCTGGCTCAGAATGCCAGAGGAGGGGTTGGCATGGTATGTAGTGCCAGGGATCAAACATTGGTCCCTTTACTTGCTTAAATAGGCACTAAGTCTGTTGAGCTATCTCATACAGACCCTACTCTTTCTTAGATTTCACAATATTAAGATCGTCTATGGGGTGTATATGAATCTATTTACATGAGTGTGTAGAGAAAAAAGAGAGGTGGAGACAGAGAGGAAGAGAAGGAAAGAGAGAGAGATGAGAAGGTGTGACAGGAGACTATGAAAACATTGCGACATGATTAAAGGGGAAATATAACTGTATGCCAAGAGGTGACACAAGCAGGTCACACTTCTAGTTCCCAATGCCATGGCTTCCTAACGTTGACATCTCTCACACTAAATATGTGGATAACTACCCTGGCAAAAAAAGAGGAGATCTCTAACCATGTTTATCTTTACCCCTATCTTCTTCTCCAACAGCATCTATAAATGAAACAGATTCTAAAACAATATTTTATCAGAGTAATGATGAGTCCATGCGCCCCTAGCCCACTCTGTCTCCAGTCAGAGAAAGTCTTACTATAAAATCAACATGAGGAATCATCCCGACGAAACTCTTGGTGCATTCCTACTCCAACTCTAATACATTTCCTAAACACCAGGGTAAAATTCGGAAGTACCTTTTCAATAGACTGAAATTTTGGCAGATTCCTCGTCTAGCTAGGGAGAACGTCACAGCCACCAAGGGAAGAACGCACTTTAATAGCAGGGAAAAAGGTGGATCCTATAGCACATTACACTGTTTTCTGCTCAACCCAACCCTAAGTGTCTTTGGTCCTTTCATATATCTTTCTTCCTCTTTTATTCATTCATTCGTGTTCAACCAATCCTCGCCATCTATTATTAGATATTGCAATGATTTTCTAATCATCCTGACTGTCTTCAACTTTCACTAACATCAATAGTAGTTTCTTATCCATCCTCCAATACACTAGCAATTATTTACATAACAACCTGTATCTTCACTGAACTATAAGCACACATCTAAATAGTTGCTCCAATTACAAGGCATAGACATAAAAATAAGCAATGTACTAACCATTGTCGTTCACCTTCTATCTTGGTTCGGAATTTTGTACCACTGTTTTACTATTTTTTCTCTTTATAATAAAGGAATATATGTAAATTCTAGATTGCCATGTAAGTTGCCCACCTAACAACAACAACATATATATATATATATATATATATATATATATATATATTTTTTTTTTTTTTTTTTTTTTTTTTTTTTGTGTGAAACCGGGGATTGAATTCAGGCCCTTATGCTTGCCTGGCAACCACTTATTCTGCTGAGTTATCTCCCTAGCCCCCGCCCACCTAAAATCACCTAAAATATTGACATCTATTAGAACTCTCAAAAACTTAGCCACTTACACGATGCTGAATAGTCCATGTTTGTTGTCATGTCTACTTAGATTGTCTAGCTCTCCTGACCATTTTTTCTAGAACCTAAACAGTTCGTTAGGAGGCCAGAGAGATAGCTCCATAGCACAAGCGCCTGCCTGGCAAGTGCAAGGTTGTGAGTTCAAACTCTGGTCCCGCCAAAAAATAAAAAATAAATAAAACATAAATAAACACTTCGTTAATCCTTCATGAAGGTTCCCTTGGCCATCTCAGCACATACTTATGTTTCCTCTACCAACAAGAACTGTTCATCTTATTACTGTTCACCTGCTACCTTATGCTTTGTTTCTCCTGCTAGTCTTTGCTTCACAAATGTCTTATTCATTACAACTAGCCTCTTCTGATCCAGGAAAATCTAGGATAGTAGTGACAAGTTAGTCTAGATTTGTATCTTGAATTACCAGAATTCCCATCAGTGAATAAAGAATAAAAACGTTCATCTTTCAAGACGATGATAGGGTCTTGAAAAGAGTAAGTGCAATATGCCTAAAACAGTTCCGGAAGTGTAGCTTTCTTCTCAGCAAATATTACCTTCCATTAACAATCACAGTAAGGATGTTGTAGGCCATGATACAGTCTATAGAAAAAGCATATTATCTAAGTAGATATACAAAATTATGAATTTATTGACTCTTTCTCAGTTTTTAAATGTTAACCTGTAGTTGAGGACTTGTGGCAGCTATGTGGAGGAAACCGAGATCAATTTCTTCAGTATATGTTATAGCAGGACAGTATTTCTTGTTCAGCTTTATTTAGGTGCTTATAATTGTAAAAGTATAATGTCACCATACCTCTCACACATGACTTCTGTGCTTTTGAGATGAAGCCATTTATTTGACATATATACACCTCTCATAATAACCCTTTATAAATATGCAGAATATACAAGGATATTAGCTAAATTAATAACTAGAATCACTCCCCAAATTAAAACTGATCTCACAAATCACTTTGTCCTCAGAAAACATAAAAACAATCTTGATATGATTTAATTTGTTAGCATCAATACACTGAGTAACAATCTTCTGGAGGTAAGTATAACTTATTTCCAAACAAATATTGCAAAATTTGGCATGTTTCAAACAAATTTTTTTCTTTTAATTTTTTTTAAGCTAAACTAGCGTTTTGTTAATGTCTTCTGCAGACTTGCATATCATTTTATTTATTTGGTCCAGTATCTCCTTACTAAAACTACATTCTCTGAGCTTGTCAAATGCCTCATTAATCTGTTTGGTTATCTCCTCTGATACCACTATGAAGAATTAGGTCATGTGACTTTGTTTGCCTCCTCTTTGTAGCCCCATGGATCAGCTTGAGGGGGTTTTGAAATTTTTGAATTTATTTTATTAGTCTTCTCATGTTTCTATGTTGTTTGCTTGTTTGTGCTGAGGTTGATGTGATCACAGTGGAAAACTTTGCTTTGAATATGAAGACCTCTACAGTTCATTCTTCTTTTCAGTGGCATCATCTGGGAGTTGCTAACGATTGGCCTTTGCCTGTTCCAAGATATAGCCAGCTCCCTCTCCTTGAGATGGGAGGCTGCAGCCTATGTGGCCCATGCCTCAGTTCTCCAAGAATGGCGCACTATCCTGTTATGACACCAAGTCCAGATAATGGCATCCCCAGAAAAAAAATACAACTATTTAAGATAGGAGCATCTAAGCATCTATGACATCACTGGTCCCAACATTCCACTGTTCCCATGATGTTGTGGGCCTAGTGCTCCTCACCACTGAAGAATTACCATGCCTGGACAGAGGCAGCTCACACACATGTCTTGAACCTACTCAGACCCAGTGCAAAAAATGTCCCACAAGGACTGCAAAAGGAAGCTGAAGCCTCTCAAAATCAAAGGTTGCCAGGGAAGTGATATTTTGAAGCCATGCTGCTTTCCCAAGGACGAAAAGTTGCTAGTCTCTGACCCTCTTGGCCGAAGTTCAAAGATGGGTGAAACGGGTTTCCCACCAACAGGGGTCCATTTGAAAATTGGAGACCCAATGAACATGCAGAGAGCTGTCATGGCCAACTTGGTGGAAGAGAGGAGGAACAAGCTCTACATTGAAAAACTCCGTAAGGATTTGGCAACCCGGCTGAGGGAGATCGAGAGACAGAAGGCAGACGCGGAGCAGTTTCTGCAAAGGCTTTCTAGGACCACTGGCTATTTTCCTGATTTCACATTCATGTGGGACTGATACTACTGCAGGTATAAGTAGTTCATCTCAAAATGTCAAGGCAGAAAACACCTACCGCAGTCCTATGATTCAAGCATGATACAGATTTAGTGGACTCCAGGATGTGACTTGCAAAGTCAATGCATTTTTTCTATGACAAGAGATTCCTAGCTGGACTTCTAATCACAGTCTCCATTTCTGCACGAGGGGCCATTAAGGGCACATCTCTTGCTAGGTGAGCTTTCAGGGAGTTGGCTCATTTTATCGGCCTGGCGCATCTTTTAAAAACCTGTGCAATTTGCAATGATAACATGTTTGCCGTTCTTCAAATCAATGTAATCTGAGGGGTTTTTTTTTGTTTTGTTTTGTTTTGTTTTTTCCCTACTTGATCAGTATATCTGAGTGTCGGGCAGTTTCATAGCTCAGTGCAACTGCTTTTGTCTGTTGATCATGTACTCAAGTTTCTCTTCTAAAACCTGGCTTACTTTTTGAGACAGAATCTTCCTCTTCTGCTCAAGGGGCCTTGACATGGACTCAAGCCATCTTCCTGCCTCAGCTTCCCAAGATCTCCAGAGGACAGATGCCCACCACCGGGGTGAGTGCAGGACTTTCTGATGTTATCACACATTTGTCCAAAAGATTTGAAAGCAAGGAAGCTCTCCACCCTGCTGTAGCTATAGCACAAGCACTACTACACATTCGTTTTAGTACCTATTTTTCATTACTGCTTATTTCAGAAGTGTACTGCTTAGATTTCAAATATATAACAATTTATGTTCTCACTTTTAGGTAGCTTAACTACAGTAGGATAAAAATGTACCTCATATCACTTTTGGCCTTTGAAATGTGTTGACTCCTCTTGTGGTCAGTACATGGGCAGTGTATTGTCTTGGATATCCAGTTAGAGTCAGTACCTTGCACTATCTTGTCCTGTGCACCACACCGTGTATGGGTTCCCAGCTCCCTAATCCCTTGGTATTACTCCCTGACTTGAGTAATGTTAGTCAAGCTGCTCTCCCTGTCTTACGTTCTGAACTTTGGCTCATGCTTAAGTTTAGACAAGGGCTAGGAATCAGGCTCGCTCCTTCAGGTCCTCATTCCAAGAATCTAGCTAACACTGTTCTTGGACCCAACACAGTCCAAACTCCTGGTGTTGTTCATATGGTCCAGGTCAGTGTGTGACACTTCGTTTATTGCCCTCCTCTGGTGCCCCTCTCTCACTGGGCCATCACTCTTCAGTTCTGTGAAAGTTCAGGAGATATTTATTGAAGAAGACTTAAGTGACATATTAGGTGTGGTGCCCTGGGTCATACAGTCTCTTCAGTATTGGTCGGTGCTCAACAGATCCAAACCGTGATGTTTCTCCTTTCTTTCGGCTGAGACGATACTGTCTTAAAACCCAGAAGCTAAGAGAGGTCCTGGCACTTATAATCTATAGTACCAGGTACTCAGGAAACTGAGGCAGTAGGACTACTGGAGTCTAGGACTTGAAGGCCAGCTGGGAGAATACAGCCATAGTCAGTCCAGGAGAGCGTGATGGAGGAGGTGAGTGCCCTGTGAGGCAAGGGAGACAGAAGCCACTGCCATGTCATGCCTGGCCCTTCCCCAAAGAAAGGAAAAACCACCTGAAATAAATTTTTCATCAAATGAGTAAATGTAAGTACTTAAAATTTCTTAATATATATACTAAATACTTCTATAAATATTTATCTATACCACCATCAATCCATGAACTACGTTGTGGTTTGGTATGAAGATACCGGAAGGGTTGTCTCTCAGAATTGTTTAGTAGGGGTGACCCTGTGCTTCTGTCACTGAGCCAAGTATACTTTTGCTTTTTAATTCCATAAAATGATTTTACTATTAATGAATAGTAAATCCCATGGTACATGAGTAGCTGATATGACCAATTCAGTTTTATCAACCTATTATGCATCTTTACCCTTAAGTATGTAGCTACATGGTCCTGACGATTGTACCAATTTACGTGGACACATGAATTTTCTTAGGTATAAATTTTTAATACCCCAGCCACAGAATACCTGTATTCAGTTTCTGTATCAGGTGTCTGGTGGTGACTTTTTGGGAGGACATTTTTAGAATTATATTTTTCTTGATGTAAAAATAACTTTTCTTATACCTTCTTGTGAAGTTATCATAGATAAGACCTGGTAATAGGAATTCTGATTTGGCATTAATAGCTATCTAAAAAATTAACTTGTCTAGTCTATGTGATGAGTGTTAGTTCCTGAATGTCCATGCAGTGAGGAACAAATATTGATCAGGAGATTTACAATCCACATTTGAGCAATCTTCCTCTGGAAAATATCACTTAGCTAGAATTAAATACTTTAATCTTCCTACCTCCCTGGCCTCAGTTTACTTTGTTGTGACATGACTAGGTTACAATCACCCCCATCCCTATTTCTTGCATCAGAGACTAATCAGAATTAATTGTGTGGATTTATTCCACAAGATGAATTCAATAACATCGTTCTATGAATCTACGAATATACAGTTGATTATATAGCAATCACTCATCAATAAGTTTTAATTTCTAAAGTCAATATATGTGCATCTAAAAGTGAACATACGGAGATATGTATTGAAAACTGGAAGAGATGATGTCATTATCAAATTGTCCTTTTGCAATCTGTATTTGAACCTCCCCTACTTGATAATATCATGTTAAGTGAAGTGCTCATACCACCCCGGTACTACCATGGTCAAAGGGTTCTTTTTCATTTATTTCTAAGCATGGAAAATGATAAACAGGTAAATAATTTCATAAGATAACTTAAAGCTGTAGGCAGCAGGAGCTATGTTTAAAATATGAATTTGCATGTTTTAGTCAATATATTGTTTTGGCAACTTTGATAGCTTCTGAAATCACAGTGGAATAAGCTTGAAAGAGAATATGAAGTCTTATTTCCTGTTCCTTCTAGAATACAAGAAACTTACTTCTCAAATGATCAAGTCAAATTAAATTTAATCCCAAATAAAAAAATCATAAAAGATGTTCTGATATATTGGATTTAAATTAAGATTCCGGTTACCTAAAATCATCACACAAAGGTACCTCTGAGGTGAGCAAGCATGATTTTCCTCTCATTTCTAGTAGGCTCTAGAAATATTTTTGTTTGCTTCTTAGGGCCAAGGTGCCTATACATACAAGTTCTCTTAACATGAAATATGTTTTATATATTTATGTTAGCTTTCTATTATTGCATACCATTAAAGAACAACAAATTAAAGGGGAGTAAGCTTATTTTGGCTCGTGGCTTCAAAAGTTTCATCTCATGAGCGCCTTGCTCCATTGGCCAAAGGCCTGGGGAGGCAGAAATGTGATGGAAGGACTCAATGAGAGAAAGAGAGAGAGAGAGAGAGAGAGAGAGAGAGAGAGAGAGAGAGAGAAAGAGAGAGAGAGAGAGAACGAGAAGGCTGGGGTAAAGATTCAGGCTCCAAGAACATACCCTGATAACCCACTCCCTTCAACTTGTCCCATCTCCTAAGTTTCCATCCTCAATCAACAATGCCAAAACCAAAACACATGAAGCATTGGGGAGACATTTTAGATCCAGTGACAGTGATGGATGGATAGTCAGAGACAGACAGATAGACAAACAGACATAACTACTTGTATTTAGAGAATGATCGATGTTTGACATTGTTTTTGTTGTTCATTGTTGAGTTTTTGTGTTTCCTCTTCCTGACAGTCTTGATCATTTGGATTTTGTCATAAATGGAGATTGTCCCTCACTTCTCTGGTTTGCTCTGAGTTTCTTCTCCCTTCTCTTTTCTTATTGTCTTTTTCCTTCTTCTCCAGTTTCACAAAGCTCGTGTGGTTTATTTTACTACTAATCCTCTTAATCCTCCCTCAAGATAAAATCATTCTACTAAGGAGAATACAAGTTGCTGGTTTTTGTTATACTTTGATGCATAAGTATAGATCTTGCTTCTTAGTTAATGGTACCAAATTATTAATTGTCACAGTTTAGCACTTTCTGGGCCGTGCTTGATGCTATCGGTATTATTTACTATGCTACATTAGCCAAGATGTCATACCTGTTCTGATCAGTTGTACTTCCTTGTGTGACAACGTTGTGGTTGTCTGGGGTCATAATCACTACTACAGTCCAGTACCAAAGGTTGTGCTGGGCCAAAGAGACAGGATCTTCATGTCATTAACCAAGGGGAAGGGAGAATCTTAGGAGAGACTCAAAGGCCTAGAGGCAGTCCTGTAGTAGTGACAAAGCTACCTACCTGTAGTGGATATCGAACTAGGGAGCAGCTTGTTACACCCAGGTGACTTGAATCAACATGGTGATAGCTGTGAGAGGCCCACCTGAGAGTGGTTGCCAGCAGCGTAAGAGGCACAAGAGAGGCAGTTAGGGATATTGTCTGGAGAAGTGCTGAAGCTGTCAGAAGCTGCTGGTTTTCTTGGGCTAGTCTGCTGGAAGACCTTGTCATGTTGGCTTTCCTGATGAACTTGACTGTTCCTGTCCCTGGAGAAGCTTAGGATCTTCAGTGTCACCAAGAATGGCTGCAGCTGACTTTAAGGGAGCTCCGGCCCCCACGTTGAGCATTGCTTCCTTGATCCAGAGGGGAAGAGGGCACACTGACTGCTCAGCACCCCAGAGAAGCTTGTTACTCTGGCTTTCATGGCGGGAACTCAGCTTTGCTCATTGCTGAGGAGATCAGGACCCTCACTGTTGCTAGGAATGGCTGTGGTACTTCTGTGGGCAGCTCTAGCCCTTACCTTGAGCACTGCTTCCTACCTCCAGTTCAGATCACTTAGCCTGTGAGCACAGATCCTTCAGCCCTCTGGCACAGGCATGTGAGCTTCTGCCCAGACCTCTGGTCCCTTCTAGCACATAATGATGGAGTAGATCTGCATGAGGCATTGTTGTGGGCTCTAGGCCTCCAGTTAGACTTGTGAGAGGCATTATTATGGACTCACGGGTTTCAGCTGGGCTCACGCAGGCTATAAGGACTCAGGCCCTTAGGTGGATTCTTTGGTATTCTGTGAGTGGAGAAATGTAGTGTACTCTTCTATATGGTTCTTTAGGTGGTAATAAAATAATCTTATAAAATGTATACTGTATTGTATTGTTTGCCTTGCAAAAACAACAAATACTACCAGAAGTGTCTGTGTTTTCAACACAGAAAACAATGTTTTGAGAAAAAAAAAAAAAAATGATGCAGAATTTCGAAACGATGATAAGAATTTAACAATGGCTATTATATTACATATTGTATATCTGGTAGTTGGAACAACTACACAGAAAAAAAATTTAAATGAAAAGATACTGTGACAAGATATATCTGCAGACTTTCATCCTGCCCAGCACAAGTTCAGGGGGCAACAAGGTAAAGGAAACTAGAGGGCACGTGTCTTAATTATCTAACATGATAGCATCAAAAGTAACATAAGTGAGGGTGTAGAAAATAACTCAGATCAGGGATAATTTATCAGCTACAAGATTATGATCACAGTGGAAATCTAGGTTATGGCCTCTTGAATAGATATAGATAAAAAAGAACTTATGAAAATCAGGACCAGAGGTACAGCTCAGTGTACTAGGCACTTGCTTAGGAAAGCACAGGGCCCAGGGTTCGATTCCTGATCCTGCCTGCCACACTGACCCTGCTCTCAAGCCCGCTGAGCTGACAATGGAGTCTGGGCTTGGTGGCGTGCACCTGTAATCCCAACACTTGAGGTCAGGAAGCAGGAGGCTCACTATGAGTCCGAGCTGCATAATAAGACCCTGTACCAAAAAGAAAAGACAAAGAAAATGATGGAAACCATGGATGTACAATAACATAGGAAAAAAGATGCGATCCATGAAATATATTCAAGCAGACATCCATTTAAAAAGTTATTTTGAAAGTATTCTCAGCTGGATAAAACAATATAAAGATAGACTATGAGAACTAGAAGGCAGTTTGTGATTATCAACCGTGAAAAAAACAAAAATAGCAAGGGATAAAAAAAAAGTTAACAGTTGTGAGATGATGAAAACCATCATCATCATCATCTTTGCTGTCATCAAAAAATAATGCTAAGAACAAACGAGTGATAAAGTTGATATATATATATATATATATATATATATATATATATATATATATATATATATATTCTGTTCACAGAAGTAATGGCAAAAACATCCCAAGCATAGAAAAATATTTTCAATTGGACATACAATAAGCAAGCCATGTAGAACTCCAATTGGAAATGCTCCAAAAAATAAATGAACTACACCAAGGCATATAATAGTCAAGATTCCAGAAATTCAACCTAAGAACAAAATACTAAAAGTGGTAGAAAAATTAAAAAATCATCTGTAAGGAAAAGCTCATCAGAATCACAGCAGACTACTCAACACAAAAACTTAAGACAAAGTGAGCTGGCGTGAAGAATTTCAAGTCCTATATGAAAACAACCTCCAACCTATACTGATGTACGCCACAAAATCAGCTTTCAAAATTGGAAAAATAAGATATTTTTCATGACAAAGAACCATCTTTAGACTGGCTACAAGTATGAAAAGTTCCTTTAAAGATTTCTCTAAATATTGCTTCTCTAACTGCAGTGGAACACCCATCTCTGACAAAACAAAATGGAAAAGGGTGATATGTTGGGAGCCACGCAGCTAGAAAATCGATCAAATATGTGTAGGACGGACTTGGCCCAGTGCCTAAAGCAAACAAGTTACCTCATTCCTGAGAAAGACATCCTGCCTGCTTAAGATTAGCTCTGAGTCACTAGGCAACTTAGTGTCATGCATCACTAGTTTCATAAAAGTGTAAATAAAGGACCATTATACTGTGATATATATATATATATATATATATATATATATATATATATATGCATAGATATACAGCTACTTTCTCTTAGTTCATTGAGAATAAAAGTTTGTACTCACAGTCATTAAACAAGATATCATGTCTGCATCTTTATCTCTGAATACTTGCTATAAAAACAACAATATGCAATGTAGTAATAACTGTTACCGTCCTACTAACCTACTTTGAAACTATGTCATTGCTATTGTAACTTTTTTCTTATTAAAAATGGATTTAAAAATAAACAAAGAAATACCAAAGAGTTCACTGGGGAATGAAGTAGATTTTCTTCTCTCACTCTTACAGGAATGCCAAGAGAACTAAATACAGTAGCTAAAGCAAAATAATCAATACAAACTTTCACATAATATTTAAATCAAATTAAATCAAAATATACCCACAATATAAAGTAATACGAAAACTGTAGAACTATCATGAAAAATATGACTGAAAAATTGCAACAGTGTGCTCAGAGAATAGGTCTCAGTTACAAGCATTTTCTCTTAAAGATTGAAATAAATAGAACCTTGTCAAAATTAAAAGTTTCTATGAGTTACAATACAGCACTAACAAATAAAAGCACAAGTCACACGATGGAGAATATATTCTCAAAGTACATGTCTGACAAAGAATTGGTATTCAGAATATATTTAAAGGAAAACTTTTTAAAGTCAGTGTTAAGAAAACAGCAGAATTTTTCTTAAATGGGCAAAAATTTAAATAAATATTTCACTAAAGTAAACACCCAAATAACTATTAAGCTCACAAAACGTTGTTCAGCTCCATTGATCAAGAAAATGAAGAGGAGATGGCTGAATGTGTTTGTATTTGCTTCTGCATCTTCTAATCTATTCCACTGATCCTCGGGTTTATTTTTTCCAATGCCATGCTGGTTTTATTACTATAGCTTTGTAGTATAACTTTATGTCAGGAATTGTAATGTCTCCTGCCCTGTCTTTGTTGTCTAGGATTGTCTTTGCAATTCTAGATCTTTTTTGGTTCCAAATAAATTTTAGGAATGATTTCTCCAGGTCCATGAGGTATAATGATGGCATTTTGATAGGGATTGAATTAAATTTGTATAACAATTTAGGGAGTATGGCCATCTTCACAACGTTGGTTGTTCCTATCCAGGAGCAAGGAATATCTTTACATTTTCTGAGCTCTTCTAGAATCTTTTTTCAGAGTACTGTACTTTTCATTGAAAAGGTCTTTTACTTCTTTAGTTAGGTTAATTCCCAAGTACTTTATTTTCTTCGGTGAGATTGTAAAAGGTATTATTGGGGCCCAGCGGGATGGCTCAGTGGTCTAAAGCGCCTGCTTGGGAAAGCTTGGGCGGCTTCAGAGACCGTGGTTCAGTCCCCGGCGCCACATGCTGTGCCAGCCCTGCCCTCGGAATGGGCTGAGCCAGCCATAAAAATGAGTGAATAAACAAACAAAGGTTCTGAAACAAGAAAAAAAGTAAAAATAAAAAATTCTTTAAAACAAAAAAAAGGTATTATTTCTCTAATTTCTCTCCTAGTCTGTTTGTCTTCTGTGTAGAGGAATGCTATTGACTTTTTTGTGTTGACTTTGTATCCTGCTACACTAGTGAATTTATTAATTCTAGCAGCTTGTTGGTAGAGTTTTTTGGGTCTTTCAAGTAGATCATCATGTCATCTGCAAATAACAATAATTTATCTGCTTCTTTACCTATTTTTATTCCTTTTATTTCTCTCTCTTGTCCAATGGCTGTAGTTAATGTTTCCAGAGCTATATTGAATAGCAGTGGTGATAGAAGATACCTTTGCCTTGTACCAGATCTGAATGTAAAAGACTTGCCAACAACCCACTGCGATTATGGAACATTGGATTATGTATACAACTACTTTACCTTAGTTCAATGAAAAGAGATTTTTTGTACCAATAATGATTAGAAAAATTATCACGTCTACACCCTGTGCTCTGTATAACTTTTAGGAGGACGCCAATATGCATTGTGTCAAATACTGAAAATTTACTACTAATGTGTTTTGAAACTGTCACATTGTTATTTCTTATTAAATGCAATAAAAACAGACAGAAAATGAAAAACTAAAATCAAAATGTGATACCATTTCTTAGTCACTAAAATGCCTATTTCAAAACAAGATGATAGGAAATTAACAATGATTGTAATATTGCACATTGCTATCGTCAAAGTAGTTGCTCAGATTACCAGATATAGCCATGCAAAATGGATCAAACTATTAAACATTAACTGTTTCTTTCAACAAACCAATAGAAATTTGTAGTGCTATTATCTATCCCTTTCTTCTTTCCTCCTTTCCCTCATCACAGTTGTTCTCTCACTTTGAGCAGTTTCCCTTCCACAATATCTATTGTACCTTTTGGATTTCATTTTCTCTTTCAGTTTCTTAAACTAGAGAGACAATATGATGTTTATACTCTCCTTTTGCTTTGGTTTCTTCCTTGTGATGTTGACTGGCTCTTCTTTCTTGAATGTCTTTCAGGCATCCTTATAATTACCTAACCTTTCATTGTTTTCAGGAAACTCTCCAGATTTCTTCTAACCATAGGTACTTTCCTAAATAAGGTAGCATGATTTTATAATTTCAGAACCAAAAGAAAAGAATAAATCTCTGTGTGTGCTTCTAGCTACTTTTATTCCTACATTATAAAAAAAAGACATATAGCTATAACTTAATATTACACTTATTAGCATTAGGTTTATTAGCATTAATATTATACCTATTAGCATTAGGTTCAACCTACTAAGTATATTTTAATACTTTAAGATATAGATCTCACAGGTTCTTGATAAAGCACTCAGCTCCTCCTAGTGGTTGCTAAGGTTCAGCTAACAGCATCAATATTTCCATATGTTAACAATTTATTGCTCATTTTAAGAATTTGTTTATAATCCATGAAACAGTATCCTCTTTGGAACCACCTATACTAAACATGGAATGACGAAATTCATAAAAGATGAAACGAATGACTTCATTTAGGTTATCAGATATAAACTGGTAAAGGTTAAAATCAAATTATAAAAAATGATAACAATTGTGTTTTAAATGAAATCGGTTGATACTACTTGGTGCTTAATTATCTTCATTCAAATATACATATATATATATATATATATACATATGTGCATATATATATATATATATATACATATATATATCATAGTGAAAACTCTAGCTAATGAGGTATTCACTCATTTACAACTTACCATTCTTATGAAAGGAGCAATTAATGCTTTTTTTTTCTTTTCATTCTTATCACAATTTTTTCTTCTGAATTTCTTATAACCTTTTTGTTACTGTTTGTTGTGTTTTTCCTGTAAACCCATTTTGCATGTTTATATCTGCTAACCTAAACTTCTGATTTGAAGATAACATTATTCAATACAGCAACCATTGTTGCTATTACTTTGCTTAGTGAAATTTTGCATTATTTCTAATGCTATTTTTTTTCCTATTACCATTTTGTATTCTTTAAAGAATTTGTAAAAAGTGAAAGAAAATAAAAATATGTAAGTTAGGGGAAAAGAGAAAAAAAAAAAAAGACAGAACCCTGGATTTCTAAAGTAATAAAAGGTGAATAGAATTTCTATTATCCAAATGAACATAAATAACATACAGAGCATGATTTGAAAGAAATATACAGCATACGTGGTGACATCCTCTTTTATAAAGGCTATGGGGTAAAGGAAATGCTTGGGAAATACAATGCCTAACAGCCACACGCACCTGCAATACCATCACAAATCCATGTACAGTGGACTGCGTACCTGCTCATCACATGCCGAGCCAAGACCTGCAGGCAACAAAATGCCTGCAGTACACAAATATGATGGAAAGTAGCATGGTGCTTCTTGAGATATGCCCATGTTTGTAATGTTTCTTAATGCTTCATATGTGAAAATTTCATTGACTCACCCCATTTATCATATTACATGTATAACTTGCTCTCTAAAATATAAACATCCACACACATTCCCTGCTGTGTGACTGGCCTTGATGGCTCTAGGGAGCCTCTGGATGACACCATCACTATCCTTATTTTGCTTCAAAAGCAAGTTGGAAAGATGTGTTCTCATTATTGACAATGAAATTTTGAGGAATATTTCCATGAGGTATGAAAAATATTTGTGATTCGATGGTTTCATGTTCATATATTGAGTCCAATGAAAGTTACTCATTACTGTTGTATTGCTAGTTCTACTCGCAGTCCACAAAATGACTTTAGGTGACCTTGTAAAAATGGTACCCTGAATTTTTAAACTAATTATACCCTTAAAAACCTTCTCATTGTCAATAAATGAACATACTTTAGGCAAAAGGAGCACTGACTTGCTACCATACCAGAACATACAGTTTTTAAATATAATTTGCACTTATTTTGTTTAAGGTCCTTCTTATTAGATTTTCTAATATAATAAGCCTCCTGTTACTATATGCTCTAACAGAGTTGATCAAACTTGTGCATTGTTTCTCAAAAGATTCTATAAGCTAGGAAATCTGACATTTTTATTGTCTGATGACAGATGAGGAAACACAGGTGTTTCACTTAGTTACATGTAAATAGTGGTAGAAATGTTAGAACTTGAATCTTTTAATTCTTTTTTCTTTAATTTTTTTTTTATTCTTATGATACAGGCTCTCGCTATTCAGTTTGAGTTCATAGTGGTCTTCCTATCTCAGCCTTCCCAGGGCGGGGATTCCAGGTGTGTCCTGCCACTCCCAGTTTTTGAGGCCAGCATGGAGTTCCTGGAATTTCAGGACAAACACACCATGTGGGACCAAGGATCGAACTTGGGACCTTGTGCTTACACTGTCAACTTATCTCACCAAGACTTTGTATTCTTATTTGGTATTCCTTCCATTCTTTCATCCTGATCTATGGCCATACCATCCAAATGTACCCAATCTCGTCTGTTATTCCATCCTATTTTTGTTGTTAAGAAATCAAATAATTATTTTATCATTTTATTTGTCCCACTCATAAATTTATCATGTAATAATACATAAAGTCATATATTCAGATGAGGCACGCAAATGTGTGCATTATCTTTCGCACATGCACAAATAACATACATAGATGGCAGTAGTATGCTTACCATATCAACAAATCAACAAAAGAATCTAACTAGCATTAGAGATTAAAGGCAATCAGAGAATCATAAAAGATGGAATTAGGCATTCATTCACAAATGCAACGTAAAGGGAAAGAGCTGCCTACATTATTTCCTACAGTGACATAATGAAGCACAACAAACTGGGTGATTTAAACAATAGACATTTATTCTTACCAGGCTAGACATCTTAGGTCAAGGCATCTGGAGGCTCTAGGGCAAAACCCTGCCTCAGCTCTGCCTAGCCTTATGTGAAATCTGCATCGCTTAGGTATGGTGGCATGAATCCCCTCTTGGCCTTCGTTGTCATATAGTCTTTGTCCCTGTGTGTGCCTGCCTTGATTTGGTCCTCTTCTTATGTGTCCCCAGTCGTAATGCAAGAAGGGACCAAACTTATCCATGGTGGGCTCATCTTAATTTCCACTCCAAAAGTTATTTCCAAATAAGATCATACTCTGAAGTTTCTTGGGAGTGTAAAATTTTAAGGACCATGGTTCATTGTCCTTGGCAGCCACCTATAGAATTTCTCCTTCCATCCACAGTACCCCATCATGGGTCCTCCTTCATGTTCTCACCTGTGAAGTCACTGGAACCCGCATACATTTCAGAATTCTTTTAATCTTACTTGGTGTAGAATTTTCTGCAAAGATTCACACACTATAGGTAAAGAATAATGATAAGGAAAAATGGAAACAAAATGTGAGCCACAGTTCAATTTTACTTTTGTCTCATGATAGCCTATTTTAAATCTTACCTTCTTTACTTTCCAAAAATATGTGCTTTCTAAATCTCAGCTATTTCTTAAGAACTTACTCTATTTCTCAACATGAACTAATTTGAGAAACTACTCAGGATACATTAATATTAAAGTAAATTAAAGTATTTTTTCCTTTGGAGTTCTTTATTTTTTATTTATTTTTAAAAATTTTTTACATATGTATATATATTTTTGGCATGTATTTGGTACAGGGTCTCACTATGCATCTGACTCATAGTGCTCTTCCTGTTTCCAACCTCCCTAGTTCTGGGATTATAGGCATATGCGACCACTCCCAGTATCAGTGGCCAGCATAGTATGTGGTGCTGGGGATCAAACCCCAATCCCTGTGTTTGCCTCAGCAGGCACTTAGGTTGCTGAGCTAGCTTTCTCACTGGCCCTCTAATGTAATTTACAGAGTCAAAGCAAACCATTCGTCATTATATTATATATATATATGATTGGAATATCAGAGAATAGCAATTTAAAATGCAGTAGCTTCATATAAACAGTATCTGATTATTAAAAAAACAAATCTCATGTAGACCAATTGTCTTCTTTGCTCACTGCTAGAACATGATACAGGAAAGCCATAACTTAAGAATTAGAGATTTTATTTCTGACTATGTTTATTATCAACAGTCAGCTGGCTTCAAAGTAGAAGCAGCATGGTGGAAGCTTCACAGATGACAAGAAAAGAGAGAGAAAAAGGAACACCCTGGGAGACAGATGTACCATTTCAGGGCACCCTACCAGTGACCCAGCTCTAGCTAGACAAGCTAGCTCTAGTGATCAATTAATTTCCACATGACTCTACTCTAAGGGTAGGAGGCTCTGGGTGGAGGGGGGCACATCCAGATTCTAACCATAGATCTGACCTCAAAAATCTCATGTGTGTCTTTTCATGCAAAGTGCACTTAGTCCACCTCTAAAAGTCGTGAACATCTATGGCTTGAGCATTGCTGAAAAGTACAGATCCAAAGTCTCCTTTGAAACTCACCAATATGTACCCACAAACTCTAGTAAAAATCAAAAGGAAGGGCTAAATAAATATCACTGATGAAATGTGACACTATAAGCTTTCCCATTGCAAAATAGAGGAATAAAGAAATAAAAAAGGATGGACCCGAAGGAAAGAAAGCACACAGTGCAGAAAGCATTAAGTTCAGTAGTTTCCTGTCCACCACTCAGGGCAAGTTGTGAGCACAAGATGTAAACTACAAAGGGCTTGGATTGCCCTTCTCTCTGGACTTCGTTGCTTGCAGCCCTCATGGTTTCTAGTAATGCTGCGCACTGCTTTTCTCAGCAGAAGATGCATGCTCCTGGTGTCTCCAACCTTCTGAGTCCTCCACTGTGCTTTTAGTTTCTTCTCATAGTTTCATACACTGCCCGCTTGGAAGCATCCTTTCTTGCCTCAGATGCCTTCTTTCAAATCAGAGTGTAAACATTCACAACTCTGTAACTCTTGCATTCTTCATGCTGATAAAGTCAGCATCGTGTTCAATAACCCCAAGGTCTGCCATCAACTAGAGCAATAGTCAGGCCCTCTTTGGTCATGGCTTAAGAAGCCTCCAACTGCCAGAACAGGTTGGCACAATGAAAAGAACACTATGGAACAAATTGTATAGGTGGCTTTTTTGTAACAGGGTAGTCCGGGACTCTCTTCTGAAAGTAGAGTCCCAGTATTGAGTTTCTAAAAGTTGTATCTTTCTGCCTACTGAGAAGCCCTCAAAACACTTTTCCTATGATTAGGATGGAAAATACTTGAATTCTTTTTAATGTTAATCTTTTCAGTAGCAAAGCTCTCCTCTGTTCCAACTTTAAGGCCCAACTTTTTGGGGAAATTGAAATTTTTTCAAATGAGTTTTTCTACTCTTTTTTCAGGGTAAACTTATCTAAATCTGCCAGCAGTACCCATGTCCCAACCTGAACATTGGGTTACCTTGAACTTTTTTTCCCCACAAGATTAATTGATTCCTAACCTTTAGCCTCAGCCTCATAAAAAAATCTCAGGATATGAGTTAAACATAGATAAACATTCTGTTAGAACATAATACACATGATCATGAGTCCAACTGCCAATGGAGTCCTTATCCTCAAATGAGACTTCCTGGACTTGATATTTAATGTGAACATCTCTGCCTGCGTTTTGATCTGAATTATTTCCAGAATCTCCTATTAGACCTCACTAAGAAATGCCTAAGCCTTTTCTAGCCTCCATCTCCACGTCTTTTGGAACTTTTCTTATGAGTCATATACAAGGAGCTCTGAATCTCATTAGTATGTGTGGACATAGCAATGACTTCACTGCTGTAGTACCAAAATGTCTTAATCACTTTCTCATTCATGGAACATAATATACTCCAACTAAAAATTAAATGAGAAGAGCCTTAGTTTGGCTTACATTTAATCCACAGTCAGCTGACCCTAACCCGGAAGTCTCATGGTGGAATGGCATAGGAAATGAAAGATGCACATGTCATGGTAGCCTGGAATCAGAGAGAGAAGGGAGAAGCCTGTGGGAGAGACATTGCTCTCCAGGCAACGCTCCCAGTGATTCACCTCTAACTAGGCCCTAACTCCCACTCGTAAGTCAGCTGCAGCACCCCCATAATCCGCTCACCTTGTACAAGTCATGCCTTTGAGCAGATGAGACTTTGGGAGACAATTCAAATCAGTAACATAACACCAATCCATTTAAAAGGCTACTATGTACTATAGTTTATGATATGATCTCAGGAAAATGTTTGAAAATGTCCCTCAGGTTTTCACTGACTGTTCCAAGACAGATGTTGATTTTAAATATCACGTGAAAGACAAAGTTAGAAATCTCAGTTCTTCTCTGGAACCCTTGTTCTTGACTATCTCACCTATACTTAACCTGAAAAAATCTCTTATGATTTATATTGTATTATGGTTCTAGCCTACTCCTTCTTAAGTCTGTAATGTGGGGTGATATGTTCCTGGCATCCCATGCAGAAACAGTGGATATAGTTACCCACCGAAACATCTACACAGTTCTGTAATTCAAGATCTTTTACTTTTAGTATTATCTCTGAAGCAGTCTAGATACTACATTCCAATATACTGTGCCTTCTCAGTTTCTGTAATTTATGCACTCCTTAGCAATTATATATTGTGTACATCTTCCTGTCCCTTGAACATATTTCAAGAAGATATCTGGAACAAAGATTTTGTTAAAGAATGACAAGAAAGTTTAATGTTGCAATTGCATCTTCTTTTAAAATAATAATGAGCCATGCTTAATTTAGCCTTATGTGCTGTGGTAGTTATCAGGATTCTTCAGTAACTACTATTGAAGTAGAAGTCTCCCAATAACTAGCACATGTTTGTAAAGATTGAAATCATCAAGCCCTTGTGTGGGGATAAAGCCTTATAAAACCATTGTGAACATAAGAGGTATGTGACATTTCTGGACTGGAACATTTGCTTGTTCAAGTGACAGTTTTGGGACTTCTCTCCCATTGACTAAACCATGGATCTGGATTAAGGATGGGGAAGAAAATATCTTGTTGATTTTCCATTAAGTGTTTTGCATAAGCAAACAATAAACCTTAGTTCTTCAAAAGCACAGATTTTAGTAATATCTGTTATGTTATGTAACCTACACTTTCCTGACTGACACAGTTTTCCTTTATTATGTGACTGTCCAAGGTTATATAAGTCATAAATTATATATTCATGAAATTAAATGACAAAAGGCTCACATGGTTTTCCCTCTCCCACTTGTATTAATGCTACATTTATGATATCTTTAAAATATTGCTCAAAATTTTCAATAAAGGGGCCTGGCAGGATGGCTCAGTGGTCTAAAGCGCCTGCTTAGGAAAGCTTGGGCTGCTGCAGGGACAGGGGTTTGATCCCCGGCACCACATGCTGCGCCAGCCCTGCCCTCAAGGCAGGCTGAACCGGCCATAAAAATAAATTAATAAACAAAAGCTCTGAAACAAGAAAAAAATATTTTTAAATTCCAATAAAATGAAAATACTTTATCTTCTCACTTGACCTTAGTAAGCATAGCTCTCTTTGCACTATCTTTTATAGATATTTTCTCAAAATTCTCACTTTTAAATCAGCCAATTCAATTTGCCTATCTGATCAGTTTGCTTAGGCCTTACATGGGTAACTTGATCAAATGCAGGATACTACTCTATAACTTTCAGAGAATTAGAAGGACTTACACTTTGTTTCCCCTTTTAGCCACTCAGTCATAATTAATTTTGATGATCTTTGGCTAAATTAAAAGCAATGGGTGACTCTGTAGGAAAGGAAAAGGATAAGGGCGCCTAACAAAGTTCACTGTGGGTAACCCCAACCTAATTTAAAGGACATTTGCTATGTAGCAATAGACGGTGGTACTAAACAGAATAAAAGTAGCAGCTGTGTCCCTGTCCAGACACAGTGAATTTGTATGAACATGGTGCTTTTCATTAGGCAATCAATAGTATATTTTATTGGTTCCAGAACACTGCACAAAACCCACTAAAAGTCATCTCACTGCAGTGTTTTGAGTGTGAACACTACAATTAACCAAAAAATAAATTAGTTTTTCTCAAATCTGGAGGTTTTCTAGTTGTAAAAGTCCAATTACAAATTAGCAAGCTGTGAATAATCAGATTATAAAATAATCAGGCAATCACAGCAAGTGCTTTGCTTTTGTAAATCTGTAAAGATTGAAAAAGTTAAAGTTATAAGGATGATGGATGTAAATAAGTGTCAATAACATTATTAGTTCAAAGCACTATATTTTATCTCCAATGTCAATAATTATATATATATATACATATATATATATATGTATATATATATATGTATATCCCTAACATATCCTTTTAAAGAAGTATAGAGCTTGAAAAGAATGTATGTATCAAATTGAAGTTTTTTCATATAGTTGGAATTCAGAATAAAAGATTATGAAATTTTCAAATGCATATATATATAACTTAAGATACTAAAATTGAGACTTCAACAAATATTAGAATTTGCATTGTTCATATCAAACAATGTTATAGTTTAACCTATCAAAATGAAATTTCTAGGTTCAGCAAAATCAAATGTTTGGCATTATACAATATATGAATCACCATAATACAAAGTAATTCATCCTGGCTAAAAATTGAAAACGGAGATGGAAATCAAACCCGTGTATAAATAAAAAGAAAGCAAAATTTTCATTTGATATTATAACAGGTGAAATATAGTTATAAAAGCAAAAAAAAGTAAGTAATGATTTATACAGCTAAGGTAAGTGATTCCAGAGAAAACCTACTGCTATTCATGACTATGTAAAAATAACATAACAACTTTTCTAGACTAGAAACTATATTTGTAAAGGGGGAAAAAAAATAAATCAACCAAAACTAGATTTTTGACACTCTTCTCATGACACAATTTTGAATAATAATCAATATGATTGAAGGGTCTGAAAGATCCAAACAAATGAGAAGTAAATATGGCCCTGCCTCCGCATTCCCCAAAACACTGCAATAAAAACAAAGCTTTCCTCCCCAATGAATCTTCAGCCTGTAGACAGTTATGTTTTAAGCTGAAAGAAATTTAAATAAATCAAGTGACATTAATCTTAGTGTTCAATTAACCATAATGAAAATTACAATTTCATAAAAATTATAGTCATCTTTTAAAGAGACCTATATGCAAGAAAATATTGCCTAAATAAATCTCAGGACAAATGGGTAATACAAAATAAAACAATAGAATTAATTGCCATCATGGTAATGAAATGGGGTACTTATTATATTTTATTTTTCACATTTTAGGTTAATGGGTTACCGTGAATGCAAGTATAGAATAAACTTGCTGACTTTAAATACCTATGTCAAAAATATATTTCAAAACAGAAAAACATTAACTCATAAAACCATTCTGAAGAGTTTAGAAATGTAAAATAAGGTAAAAGATAATAAAGGAGTACAAAATTATTAAAACAGAAAATGAACCAAGAAAACATGAGACTAATAAATAAATTGCATATATAGATCTTTGATAAATTTGACACATTTTACCAAATGAAAAAATGACATGCTTGATAAAGTAGGAGCAAATGAAATGAGGATAGTGAATATGAAAATTCAGAAAGGAAGTAGAAAATACACACCAAAACAGAGGAAGTAAATATTTTTTATCACTCTGCAAATTACATTAAAATTCCAAAAGAAATGAATATTTTAGAAAAGCACATTTAACAAATTTGAGCCCTGTAAGAAAATAAAGTCTAAATGTACTACCATAGAAAGACTAAGCAGGGAAAGTGGTAAAAGAATACGATAGACTCAAAAGGTTTTACAGTGATGCTATTCAATTTTTTTTTTAGATTTCTCAGCTTATTTTATTTCATTTTTTAAAATTTGATTACTTTTAATGAGAAATAACAATGAGACAGTTTCAAAACACATTAGTAGGATAGTCACAATAATTAATGCAGTGCATATTGTTGTCTTCATAGTAGTTTGTTCAGAGTACAAGATGATAACTTTTCTTTTTTTGTTGTTTTTTTATTTTTTGTCTTTTTGAGACAGGGTCTCACTATGCAGTTGAGGCTGACCTTGAGCTCACTTTTGTAGCCCAGGTTGGTCTCAAACTTGCACTGATCCACCTGCCTCAGCCTCCCGAGTGCTGGGATTACAGGGGTGCGCCACCACGCCCGGCTAGACATGATAACTTTTCTAAGCACTATTTATTTCTTCTCACTGAACTAAGAGAAAGTAGTTGTCTGCATAGTCCAACATTTCATAATAGTAGTGGGCTATCAGCACAACTGGCCATGTTGGAAGCTGTGGACTTGGGCCTTTTTCATCTCAGCATAATAATATGGCTTTAATTTTTATACCTCATGGTTAGACTTTTCTACTGGGTGGTTAAGACCGAGTTAAAGCAAGATCTATGTAACAAAAAAAACGTAAGGTTTGTATCTGACAAGATCAGTAAAATCCCTTCAGCATTTACCCTGATAAGATAGACAATTGTGTAGGAGTTATAGATAGGATATTAGGACTCACAGATCATAGGCACAAATAGAAGGAAATATCTTAAAATCCTTTTATGACACAAACATTCATCAAAATTATTGATATGAAGAATGCAGTACAGAGATGATGGCACAATCTCCTTTCTGAGTATCCACACAGATTAAAAAAAAAAATAGAATCTAAGAATACAGAAAGTATATACTATGATCTTTCATACTAATAGAGTTGAAAATAAAAGCAGACATTTTCTTTAATAGTACAGTACAGTAATAGTCTAGCAATCATTTGTGTCATAACACTCTAAATAATAGGGATTGATTGGCAAATGTTTACCTAATAATGTAAAGAGACTTCAGTCTAATAGTAAGCATTCTCCTTAGCACAAAAGCAAAAGACATCTCCACTAAAATAACAAAGCACTGATGTGCCAGTGTTGTGACTATAAATTAATCTTGTCTGACAGGTGTTAGTCATTAAAATTCAACAATAAATGAAAATGAAAGCCTACTCTGAGTAAGAATAGGTAAAAATATGTATTTTACCTCAAGAGTGTTAAACTTAATAATTTAAAATCATCTATAACCATACCTGTTTCAACCCCATCTGCATTCTTCCCATAGCCTTCTCTAGATTTTTTGATGGGAAATGAAAAAAAAAGCTATAGTGTACGTTGCACTTTTATTATGGAGATCGGTGTCTTACAAAAGTGTAGAAATCACTTAAAAATAACAAGAGACTAGGGGATTACTCTGAATAGTGTTCATAAGCAGAAATTTCAATAAAGAGCATAGTAAATATATTTAAGTAGCAGTAAGAATTTTGACCAATGAATTTGACTTGAGTATTTACAAAGTGGAATATATATATACTCAAAATATTTTAAGAATAAAGACGTACATTTAAATTATTTTTGCTTTCTTTTTTTCACTACTAATTCATGAAAAACTACTCCACTAAAAATGAAACACAGCTTCTGCATTCCACTTCCAATACTTGAATGGGACACATGACATACAAATGCCAATCTCCCTATAAATATTTTCCCTATAGCATTTGTGGTCTGCAGTTGTCACAGTACCAGTAACTTTTGCATGTGGTTGTTCCTTGAGGGTTTTTAGAATCTCAGACTTCTTCTATACAAGAATTGTTACCTTCTTAGTGGTTAAAAATTCACTGGCACTTTCCTCATAGAAGCTCTGTGGTATAGATCTACAATGTCTCCTAGAGGCTCATTGGTTCAGAGTGGAGCTTTAGGAAGAGGAGGACATGACGGAGGTTTTACATTTGTCAGTTGATAAATTGGATTGATCTAATGATAAATCCATAGTTAAATGTATTATCTGGGGTGGAGCCCACTACAAGGAGGTAGGCCTAGATCCTGCACCCTAAAATAGTGCACCTCCAATCCGCCTCTTCCCTCCTCTGTTTTCTGGATCCCAGGAGGCAAGCAATTTCTTTGTTTCAGATCCTTCCACAGTGTTAGTTTTGCCTTGTAGGCTGCCAACAATACAGACTGAAACTTACCGAACTGTGAATTCATATAAATCTCTCCTCCTTTAAGTTGCAAGTGTCAGGCATTCATGTTGGAGAAAAGAAAGCGACCACAGTATCCTTGTGTTTTACTTCATACCTGAAGCCAAGTGGATGACTTTGAATGACTACATTTATAATCAGCTCGAAGTAAAGATTGCACCATTCTTTAGTAAAACTTGAAACTTTTGATCCCTGAAAGCTGGTACAATGGGGCATTCAAAATCAATGCCAGGGATTTAGCTCATTGGCACAACGCCTGCCTGGCAAGTGCAACGTCAATGAGTTCAACTCCCAGGTAACTGCCTTATAGCTCACCTGCTGAAAATTCTCCCATGAAAGAGTGAACCTGGTTGGCTAGAGACTTGAATGTTTCCATTATTCAGTGTTAGGGAGAGGAAAGTTAATAAAGAAATCTTTCAGATCTGCTTACTTTACCTTTCTTCGCCTTAAAGCCAGTGTCTTGCTTTTGGTACACGCTTTATTCCAGATCCCCAGATTTCAGAAACTGTAAAACCATGCCCATGATTTTGTCAAATTTTCATATCACTCTTAATACTTAAATAAATCTTTTTAGCTGTAAGCAGTAATTCCCATAACAGTATTGATTAAAATGCAAATATATTTTTCTCTAATGCAAGTAAAATAAACATAATGAGCTATAAAAATACTTAAATTTATTACTTGGAAAGTTAACAAAAGTCAACGTTTTCTCTACTACTCTGATGAATACCACTCCGCTCCATTCTTTGTGAGCTTGAGTGCCTGGTGTTTTCTACATAAATATGAGTGCATGTGCATGGTGAGAATTGATAGATTATTGATTTATACATTATGTATTGTATTATAAATGATGATTTATTATGTCTACATGCTAAGGCTGTATACCAAGTATCATTGTTGTCATATTCAGTATCCATGGAAACAAGAATCCATAAAATACCAGTTAAATAACCAGTGTTTATGATTTTTGAAGCATCAAGTCACAACAATATATTAAGAAATTTTCTCAAAATTCAATGAGACATAGACAAGTCAGGGTTGATAACTATTTTATGTATGAAATATTTTTGCAGATTGAATGTAACTTCTTGAAGGATTCAAGTAGTTCATTCCTATATTTTACAACAAACCTCAGCACATGTGTTACATGTGTTAAGGTATCAGGAATTTGGATGAACCAACATCAACGAATGATAAATTGCAATTATTGACTAGTATGCAAAGTGTCCTAAATACAGACAAAAAGGAAGTAATAGACACTTGAGCTGTGCGATACAGGCCTTACATGGTTTCATTGATCTTTATAGTGATCTCCATTTCTGGAATTTTGAGACAACTTTGAAGTTAGTTCTTTCTAAAGAAGCTAACATGAACAAATTGTCAGAAAATATCCTTTTGCAAAGAATGTGTTCTATTAACAAACATGAAACTATGCCTCATATGGAAACATCTCAGAAGTGTGGTTTTATTTCAGTAAATCCCAAGCAGAAGTCCTGCTTTGCTTACATAAAGATGCATTCATAACAAATAGGGTGTTGGCAGATTTCCAGTCATCCCTGTACAGCTTTTAACAAGGGGTCAATAAGAAAAGTATCAAGATCTAGAGCTCAGCACACAGACAATTGATAAACCATGCTGTGATTTTTAAACACAAAGTATAATAACAGCTCATAGAGACAAAAAGACTAACAACTCCACATTCTGTTTTCTGTGGTGGAATCTTCTCTGAATATCCCCAGGCCACTGTTCCTGTTTATTTCTGCAAAACAAGATTATCTTAGGTTGCGAGAGAAGAAAGCTTCATTTAATGAACATCATTTGGAGAATATTGTAGCAAGGTGTTTGATTCCAATTGATTGTAAATGTTTCAGCGAGGCACCAGAGGCTACAGGCTCACACACAGCCCCACAGTTGCACTAAACTACTGATGAGAACAAATAAAGCAAGCCTATTGTGTTAACCAGTGTTTAGGAAGAAAGCCAACTGCAGTTAATTCTGCATTGCTCATTGTACAGTTGGTGGAAAAGTCAAGCAATCGTTTAAATAAACATAAGCTTGAGAACCAAAATGTTGGATTGTAATCCAGGTCCTGCTACCTAAGAACTGGGAGAGCTGAGGGAATAGTAACCTGTGGGAAAAGCAGATGACACTGGTGTCTTCTAGATCACCGGAAGAGTAAGATGTTTTGTACACAATTATTTCAATTTTAAAGCTCTTATGAGCTTCAGGTACTGTTACTAAGAATTCAAAGGTTAGCATTGCTTCAGAGCATGCTGGAATGGCAAGGATGTAGAGTTCAAGTATCTGTAGAAGAGGCCAACATCATTTGCTAGGGCTGTGAAAATACTTATAGCTTAAACAACAGCAGTTAATTTCCTTGCCATCTGAGGTCTTGAAATGCGACAGCAAGATGCAGTAGTGTTGAAGTTGCCTCTCTCCTTGACTTGCACACTGCTGCCTTCTCCAGCAGATGTACCTCTCTGGGTCCCAGTCTCCTCGGGCACTAACCATCCAGCAACAGGATTCATGGACACGACTGTCTTTGAACTTAACTACATTTTGAATCACCCTATTTTCAATCGCAGTGACCTTCTGAGTAGAGGGTTCAGGACATCAACATATGAATTTAACAGAGGTGACACAACTCACTCAGCCCATAACAAAGATAGTCAGAGTGATCAGGAACGGGGGAAAGTGGTTATCATTATTTCACAAGGCAATCATGCAAGTTAAAACCATTTAGTAGTGATAGCCTTGAGAGAAGTATCCTTCTTAGCAGTGTAGGTACCTCAAGAATTTCAGGGGCTTCTACAGAGCAAGCACTCAATCATCAGTCATTTGCAGCATTAATTTGGGAGGCACACATGAATTTGTGACTTGGTGTCTTGATACATATTGATATAAGGATCTATATATGAATATAGTATTTCATATAGCAAATGCTATATCATCAAAAACTATGTATTAAAATATTTTATATATTAAATAGTGAGCATATGTAATTTTATGTCATTTATTCTAATATAGTATTATAACACTACAATTACACAATACAAACATTCAGCTTACATAGTAAGATCTTCCATAGTAAGGTCTATATAAGATAATGTAGGGGGTAAGAATGCTAATAAATTTCATGCTATAATAATGTGTATGTAACGCAATATTTCAAATATATCTATAAATACTAATATTTAAAATTGTAAAGATCAGCTCAGCAGATTAAAGCACCAGCAAGCAGGCCCAAGGTCCTGGGGTTGAATTTCTGGGTCTGGCGAGCCAGCCCTGTCCCTGGAGTGCACTGAGGCAGCAATTCAGACTGAGTATGGTGGAACACACCAGCCCTTAGGAGGCTGTAAACAGGGATCACTACAAGTCTGACCTAGTAGTGAGACCCTAAACACCCTGTAGACCCTTCCCTAAAATACAAAAAAAAAAAAAAAAAAACCCTGTAGACTAATTAGAAAAACTTGTCACAACAATGAGGGACTAGAGGTGAGCTAATATACGGTACTTCAGAAAAAGCAAGAGAAACTACATTCAACTAATGTTTAACCTATAAAATCTGTAAGACTGGAGTATTTAGGATACTATATCTAATAAATGCAGGAATTTGTTCCTACATTTCAGGCGTAGAAAATCAATGTGGCATTGTTTAAAATGGAGAATACTGGGTGCAAATAAGTTTTATGGAAAAAAATCTTGACTTCAACTTTAAACATGATAATCATGAGACACCCTCGCTCTTGGCAAGTAGCTCTTGCAGTAAATTGTGCTATGTGTGTCACTGGAGTAATGAGCTCCTATAAGCTAGAGAATTATACTTTGAAAGTTTCTGTAGAGTTAATTTTAGGCTTAGGCAACTGAAATAACTACTTTTTCAGAAGTAAGTAATAGTGAGAAATTAAGCTCTGATGTCAGGCTCATGAAGAGCTAGGTATTAATCAAACGATCATACACAGGCCAAAGGAGACCTAGGTTAAGCAGTGTGAGGGAATCTATTTGGATTTACTGGGTAAATATTACTATGCTCACTTCATGAACACTGACATTTAATCAGGCTTTGACTGCAAATTTAAGAAGGAAAGAGCTAAATTTTACTCCAGGGATTTTGAATTGGCATTAACGTACTGGAGAATTAAAATTTTGAAACATTGACTTGATATAAGATAGGTACTTCCTGAGGCAAAAACAAAAATGTAGACATAAAATATGTTAGGATAACCATGTGGGCCTTAAAAAAAGTCGCTGAAGGAGTAAATGATCGGAATGCAATAAAAATTCTTGGAAGAGTTCTTTCATTCTGGGACACATCTGCTACTACAATTTGCGTACGATTTCTGCTTTTAATTTCAGAAATTGTATCATGCATTCTGTTAGAATTATTCATGAACAACCTCTCTTTCACCCCTTATACTATAAGCTCTTTAAGGACAGAGGCTTATTATTTTATTTTTATATCTCATATGGGCCTTCCACAATGACTTTACCCAAAATTCACCAAATGGATGTGTTCTGAACTTCAGACTCTTCATCAAGTTGTGGAATTGACTTAGGACAGAAAGCAAGCGACAACTCCTACTGTGCTTCTGAATGCCTTCTTAAGGCTTTCTGCTCTGTCATACAGTCAGGTGAAAAGGACTTTAGTCTCTTGAAACTCAAAAGAAATTCTATCTTTAAAAATCTCCCCATCTAACTTGGAGCAAAAGGATGATCGCTTCATAATTTTTTTGTCTTGCTTTGCTTTGTTTTGTTTTGTTGAATTTTAATATTTCATTAAATATTTCATTTATTACTTTTAATGAGGAATAACAATGCAACAGTTTCAAACATGTCAGTAGTTCATTCCCAGTAACTGATACAATGCATATTGTTGTCCTCATAGTACTTACATAGAGCATAGGATGTAGACATAATTTTTCTAATCTTTTGTTGGTACAAAAATTTTCTTCTTACTGAACTAAGAGAAAGTAGTTGTATACATAATCTAATGTTCCATAATTGAAATGGGTTAGTGGCAGAACTGGCAATGTTGGAAGCTGTTGATTTAAGCCTTTTACAGCTCAGCATATTAATCTAGCTTTACATTTTATGCCTTGTGGTTAAACTTTTCTGCAGGGTGGCTAAGGGCAAGGCAAGTTAAAGCAAGACCTGTATAAGAAAACATGTAACTTTTGTATCTCCCAAGGTGAGTCAAATCCCCTCAGGATTTCCTTTGAAACCATGTACAGTGCTTTGTAGAACTGTTGTCAGTGTCAGCCATCGGGATGAGTCACAGTCATTGCTTGACCAGTTTGTTCTCTGTGAAAGCCTGAGAGAACTTTCCTCTCTAGGTGATTCTCCTTAGGCACTCTATACATGGGTGATCCCTTTCCTCTGTGGCCCCAAAATTTCCCTAAATAGAAAATGTGAAAAACGAGCAAGACTATGCACTTGTATACATAGGACGGATGGGGTAATGGTTCTAGGAACCCGCAGGCATTTTTTTTTCACACTGAGGATAGCAATGTGTAATGCTGGAACTATGCTTGAAATGCCTGTATTCTCCTCTTTTGGATGTATCCTGCTTCTAATGTAATTTTGTTTGCTGCTGTACTCGCTCTCAAGTAAATGGTTGGTTTACATGAAAACAAAAATGGGTATTAAATGAGAGTAAGAGACTTGGAAAGGAGCCATAGGACTGACTGGCTACAATTTTGTATATACTTAGATTTCTAAACTTCCGCATAAAAATGTGTAATTGTTTTTATCGCATTCTATAGAGATTTATTAGAATATCAATGATTGTTAGAAAATACTGATACCAAGTTAAGTCTAAGATCTTTGATATTCAGAAAGGCAGTGTTTTAAGCTCAAGCATGTATGTTATAGAGTAACAGTACCATGAAGTTTTACTTCTGGAGGGTTAAGAATGTAAGTTTACAGGCCAAAAATTAGAGTAAAAAAGGGCCAGAAGGATAGCCAATATTTTGTCCCTAGTCCTTCAAGATCAGTGAGGACTCAGGATATAAAAGAACCTGCATATCATAATTTGAAAAGTTTATTTCATCAAAAAGTCAGTCTTCTTGTATTCTCCTCCAAGGCCAAAATAGATTCCATGTACATTTGTTTTGGAAGAGTCTCATGTGTGCAAATACAGTAAGATACATTCCCATGTTTCCACTGTGTTTAAGTGGATTAACTTTGACCACTTATCCCAAATATTTTGACTTTTTTACTACTATAATTTTGAAGAATTTTTATTTATGATTTTATCCATGAATTGCTTATTTGTAGATAAAATGAAACAAATGACTAAAAAAGACTTAAAATACATTTCTTAAGAGAAAAGGATTTAGTAGCTATGATGTCATCCTCCTATATCATGCATGCCAACAAGCAGAACAGAAATACAGTAAAATTGAGGCGGCACTAGAAAGCCATTTGTTAGCTATTTTCAGCTTCAGAGGATGGAGCCAAACCTAGGAGGTTGGAGTGCATTAAGTAAAGTCCTAAAAGCTCTATCAGGAGTTTTAGTTTGACATAAATATTTTGCTCCTTTACTATCCAAACAAAACACGAAGGATGGCAGTCCAATCGGGGAATCATAATGCAGCTTCTCATATTCTCCATATTTATAATTTACTTTTAAAAGATCTTCTAGCAATTGAAAGGAGAAGAGCCACTAAAGAACTTCAGAAGCAAACCTAGGCGGGGAAAGACTAATATCCATCAAGCTATTTCTTATGCAAGGCCAGCTCATTTCCTCTAGCTAAGAGGAAAGCAGACAGATAATGCAAACAGAAAATTTCTGTCTCTGTGGATTTTGACTTTATTGTTAATCTAAATAAGCAACTAACCTTTTGTCAAAAGACACAGTAGAGTTTCTAAATTTGCTGTCCTGGAGTATCTATAAGAAAGAGAGAGATCAGATTCTGCTGAAAATCCATGAAAATTTCAGTATATTGATGTTTTTATCTGAGGAATGCTAGATTTCAAAACAAAACCCATGATGCACAAAGTTAATGCAGAAAATTTAAAGGATTACAGCTTTAGATTATAATTACTTTTATTATCGATGAGTATAAGTGCTCATTTTATAAGACCTTCTATGCAAATTAAGGTCAAATAAAGACTCATGAAATGAAAGCTAATACGGACTTTAGTGGTCATTGTGTTCAACTTCCTAAAGAATTTCTAAAGGACCATTGAATTGTAATTCACAATCACATATCACCTAATTATGAAAACCTCTGAGCAATACCATGATTTTTCATAAAGGACAACTTGGCAGGTACTTGAGGGGTTATGAAAGAATATATTATAGGCATTGATAATAAAAGAAGAATCTAAGATATTATATAAATAAATATATGACTACTTAAAGTGCAACCATTCAAAATAGAATACCAAGAAATAGACACTGTGGCTAATTTAGTGTCCAGTTTACAGACTAGAGAAGGGGACCAGTTAGAATTTTCAGTGATGCTGTGCGTCATACATTCACCAGCACTGTTACAGATCTGACACTTGGAGATTAAATGTTCATATTATATGAACTGCAGTTTAATAATATGAATTGATAGAATTGTTTCAACTTTAAGAGGAGTTTTCTGCAGAGCATGGATTTAAATTTGGTCAAATATTATGCTTTTTCAAACAGCTTCTCCTTTTTTGTAATTTATTTTTTTATTTTAAAGTGAGTACAAATTACAACTGAAA